>PVJH01006013.1:0-104859 GCA_004026705.1 Nesogale talazaci
GGGGGGGGGGGGGGGGGAGCAGTATTGGGAGAACTACAGGGATTCACAGTGGCCCTGTGAGCCAGCATAGAACTGCTCCCTGTTGTTTTCTGAGATCTACCCAGGTTTATTTTGACTTTTTGTTTACTGCTGCTAGAATGGTGATGGTGACATCAAGGCTGAGAGAAGTGGAACGTCCTCTGCAAGCACTCATCTCAGCTTGGCAGCTCTATGCTTTGACCTCTCCCCCAGAGTACCTCTTGCTTTCATTGGAATGCCATATTCGCCTCTGTGCACAGGTCTCCCTTTTATGTGAATGCTGTTGGTGTCCAACCATTCTTCAAAGCGATGGCCTTGAGGAGAGGGGGGGAGGTTGGGGGGAGAGAGGATATTCTCTGTGTGCCAAGAGTCTCGCTCAGTTCTACATTAATTGGGAAAGGTGTTAATGGCACCAGCCTATAATTAATTACACAATCTCAAAGGTCAGCTCTTCCATTATCTTACCTCCATCACTAATCTGTAGACAATGAGAGAAGGAGATGACCTAATATCTCCTTGAAGGTAATTATACTCCTTTGAGACCAGTGAGAGCTACACATGTGTGCTAAGAGTCTATCGGGAGGGGAGCCATGATCGTTCACAGACCCCACGTCCTGTAATGAAAAGAATCTTGGTCTCTAAATGAGGAATGCTGGGATCAAGTCACCCAGCTGCCAATAACTTGCTGGATGAACCCTCACAACAGATCTCTACCATTTATTGATTACTTATGTTGTGAGATGTCTTGTCTGGTATCTTTTTTTTTTTTTTGGTGTCTTTTTCATCCCAATGAGGGAAACCTGCTTGACTGTCTGCCTACAAGGAACAAAAATGAAACTCGGGCTAGTGAATTAAGCAACTCAAGTGCACACACTGATAGGTTACAAATGTGGGACTCAGACCCTGCAGACCAACATCTCTCATTACCTTCTGCTGTCTCGAAGATACCGTGCTTTCTATCTGCAAGATGAAGATCCGACTCCTCATTGTAAATTATGGACACTTAGAGAAATATTGTCTCTCCACTGTAAGATCCTAGCTCCTTCAAAATCACTTTCTCTGTGCTGATAAAAAGAACTCAGTGAGATGCGATAGGCCAAAGTAGAACTGCTCCCTCACGCTTTTGAGGCTGCAAACCTTTATAGGCTCAGAAAAGCTTGTCTTCTCTGGGATGGTGGCTGGTGGGCTTGAACTGCTCACCTTGTGGTTAGCAGCCCAATGTGGTGTTCACTACAGCACCAGCGCTTCTATAGAGATAATTAATGACTGACAATAGAGATGATTAATGGGTTATCCCAGAGCCTCTCTCTCCTACAGGAAATAGCACTGCCTTTGCTGAGAGTTTTTCCTCCTGAATTTCAGCCATAACGTTCAATTGGGAATCCTCATCACCTGCCAGATCCTGTCTCCCTGATGACATTTGATTGATCCAAACATGAACAGTGAGTTCAAGCCAACCAATGACAATTTCTCATCTCCTGCATTCACACCTTCTTCAGGTGATTGGTCCAAGTGAAGCAAGTAGAAGAGGAAATTTGAAACTGGAAGAATCAATATGTAGAAAGCAGAATCCATTGGGGGGCATGCACTTTGTTTTGTGGGAAGAGCAGTTGTGAATCAAAAGTCTGAAACAGACATCAGAGAAGAAGAACAAAGGAAGTTCTTTGGTCCTCATTTCCTCACCTCTGGGCCAATGGTGGAATTCAAACTATTTCACAACTGGGTTGCTGCCCTAATGACCATTTAAAATATAAAATAAGATAAACCAAAAGGTAGTTGATTATTTCATACAGCTAATACTTAACATAAGCACAAGAAAAGAGACACACAAAACTAGATTATGTTTTAAGAAGGCTATTAAGATAGTAAATGAAAAATATGAAATAATACCTTACAAAATGGATAAGGCTGCTATTTATGATATTTTCATGTTGCTTTTTGATTGATGTCCTCACTTGCAATATTCTTCACTGTCGTCTCAGCATCATTGGCTCTGTGATTTATCTTTAACCACCTTTTCACAGTAGGAGTATGATCCTATTCCTTTGAAGGTAGGTCAATTAGACAATAGTCACTGTGTTTGATATGTGAGAAACAGGAGACTTCTCTGAACATATTATGTTTATCTTGGAAAACCCCCTTTCTGCTTCTGTTGGACTTACAGCAATAGTTGCGTCAACTCTTCTAGCTCTTTGTACACTTTCAGGAATTGCATAATTCAGTCATACTACCTTGTGGAAATTTGGGGACCTGCATAAAGTTGAAACAATAGCCACGAGTCACCCTCTGGTTGTTTGGCACTCCCCCCCCCCACTTATGTTCTATGTTTGTTTATTGAAATATCAAACACATAACAATGTAGTATTTCATTAGAAGTATAATACATTTTAAGAAATGAATTAATAAATATTATAAGCATCTCAAAAACCCACTGCATTGAATCAATGTCATAGCAACTACTCATGGTACTGGTGGTAGTGTTCTGAGACTGTAACAGTTTACAGGAGTAGAAAGCCCAGTCTTTCCTTGTGGAACTGTTGGTGGTCTTGAACAGCTGTTCCTGTGGATTACAGTCTGATACATAACCACTATACCACCAGGACTCCTGCTGGTCACAAAGTCATATAGTTCTCTTCTTTCAGGCTCCCTTTCCCTTCAGTCTGCTCCTGCTTGTTTCTTCACTTGGTTGAATGACCCACAGCTTCTTTCCTGAAGGGTCTGAGCTGTTAGTGGTCCTGGGCTGCTATCTTACAAGACCTCTTTCCACTGAATGATGGGCAAGATGAGCCACTGACAACCCCCTTGCTTCCATAGGACTGGCACAGTTCTGACTAATTTTTTCCTACCAATGGACAGAATGAATAACACGATGGACTCTGCAAATATGCTGTTGATCAGGTGAATGTTCAAATAGAATAAGGAGTGTAAATTTGTGATTTCCATATGGGGCAGCTGCCTAGCAGTCTACTTTAGCTAGAACCCTGATTACCAATGCCATTTTCAGAATCAGTAACGTGAACTTAAAAAAAAAAAGGCATTTGTTATGCCGAACCGGTTGGCATCACTGAATCCCACCACTGGGGGTTGTTATGTAAATCTATGAATGAAAGTGAGCAAAAGAAGAAAGTATTCAATTCAATGAAAACTGGGTTTAGTGCTGATTAAGACTCATTAATCTCATAGTGAGATTTCTACTAGCTGTGAAATGAGGTGTAGGTGAGGTACTCTAAAAGACTGGAGAGGCAAATGTTATGTATATATTTTTGATTATCACTGCACAGTAAGAAACTTAAAACAAGAAATATATGCTGACATGTTCTAGACACAATACATGTGAGAAAGACCTAGAATTCCCATCAGGGCAGCCATATTCAAAACAATGATCATGAGCCTATGCCAAAAGATGGATGAAAATACAGGGATTACATCCAAATGCTTCCTCAGTTGTAACACCATGGCACTGCATGCTGGCTAAATGTCAACTCTGCCAACAAGGTGCTAGGAGAGGCCTTTGAACAGGTTCTGACACTAGTGACCTGACGTACAACAGAACAAGGTTCCATGCCATCCCCACAATCATTATGCTCTCAGTTTGGGAATTCTGCTAAGACTTGTTCACCTTGGATGACCCTGCTGGTACCGAGACACCGGAAACCCAGTTTTATATATCATAGCAACACACAGGCCACCGTAGTAGGACAGCCTGAAAGTGGTGGTGCTGACTTGGATCCGAGTTTAATGCAACACAACATTTAAAATATTCACATCACCTTTTAAAAGAACATGCTTTGTCTTAATCAGATGCTTTAAAGATCTAATGAAATGCAGTGTTACAAAGGTTTCCCTTGATGAGCTACAATGATTAACGGTATGAAGTCCATTGGTGGCACCGTTTGGACTTGAGCCCCAACTGAAAGTTTGGCAGTTCAAACCCATCTAGCAATATTAAGAACACAAAGGTTGGCAATCAGTTTCTGTAAAGATGACTGCCCAGAACCCGCCCTGGATCAGTTCTGCTCTGTAACACCAGAGTCACCAAGAGTCAGGATGGACTCAATAGCCATGGGGCAAGCCACATTAACAAAAAGAGCATCTAGTCTGAGACAGTTCACAAAGTATTTTCCCCATGTATTGTCCCCTTTAATAACCAGAAATGAAAGTACAGGGTCCTGGAAGAGTTCCTAACCACAGATGAGTAGTCAGTTGGGGGAGTTTGGGAACAAGCTGTGCTGGATGTGTGGTCACTCAAGTGTCTTTTACAATCTAATCTTTGTGAATCCACTGAAGGTTTTATATGCGGGGCTTTCCAGCTATGTGTCTAAATCACCCAGCAGCTTTCCCCGGTCAATAAAACTCCAAAAATAGGAAGTAAGTCCAGGCACAAAAGAGAAAAATAGCACAATAAATTCTGACCCCTCAAATCCATGAGAAATAATAAGACCTATCCACAGCAGTCAATCATTAATTAGTTGGGAATCCTGTAGGTAGAAGTATTTCTTAACAAGAGAGAGAGCACAGTGTTGTCATGTCTTCATGTAATAAAAACATGGCACTTGCACCGAGGTTTTATTTTCACTTTTGTGATGTCATTCATCGCTTCCTTTAAAATTCAAGTTTTTCTTATCCACACTAGCAGAAAATCTATGAGTTAGACGTGCCCCTAGGTAATGCGACTTGCGCTATAGGTCTGCTAAGCGAACCGCACATGGGAATCACCTGGGAGCTGCAGACATACCTGATGCTCAGGTAGCTCGGTGTGAACTGGTCTGCAGTGTTATCAGTTGCTGCTCTAGTTGTTGTTGGGTATCATCAAGGAAGTCCTGACTCAGAGTGACCCTCTGTACAACACACAGAAACATGACCCAGTCCTGCACTAGCCGGACAGGTGTTGCTATATTTGAGCTCATGGCTGCAGTCACTGTGTCATTTCAGTGAGCTAACTCTCCATGTTTACCAAGTAGGATGTCCGTCTCTGAAGACTCTTCCCTCTTGATTCCCTGTCCAAAGTACAGAAAGTGAAACCTTGTCCTCCTTCCTTCTAGGGAGCATTGGGTCTGTCCTTCTTCCAACACAGATTTGTTCATTCTTCTTGAAGTTCGTGGCATACTCAATATCCTTCTCCAGCACGATCATTCAAAGGTATGGATGATTTTCCACTCTTAATTATTCTTTGATCAGCTCTCTCATGCATGACTGACCATGCCATGGCTTGGTTCGGGTGCATTTTGGTTTTCGGGTGACATCCTAGCTCTTTAGCATGCTAAAAAGGTCCTTTATAGTAGTTTCTGCCCAATGCAACATAGCCTCAGATTTGTTGACTTCCATGAATGTTGATTATAGATCCAAGTTAAGTGAGTCAGAACCCGTACAATCTGTATTTGCTCAGCATATAGATTAGATCTGTATGGTGAAAGGCTATAACCCTGATCAATGCTTATCCTGATTTTTCAATTACACAATAACCTTTTGTTCTATTTGAAAAATGGTTCTTGGTCTATATATGGATTCTGCACAAGCACAATTAAGTGTTTTGGCATGTTCATTCCTCACCATGCTGTGATTCACATAGTTGAACCTTTGTGAATCCAATAAAACACAGGTAAACACCCTTCTGGTATTTATTCTTTGCTTCCAGCCAGAATTATCTGATGTCAGCAACGATACTCCTCCTTCCACATCTTATTCTTAATCTAGTTTGAATTTCTATCAATTTTTTGTCAATGTCCTTCTGAAACCATGGTATATTATAAGGTTTTCTCATGTATAATCTGAATACAGTTGTATCCTTTCGCCATATATCCTGAGAAAATAATCTGGGCAGCTGGACTATAAGAAGAATGAGGCCATCAGTATTGCAGGAAACCTCATTAACCACCTGTCACAGGCAGCTGGCAGAACCTTGAGTGCTGGAAGCTAAGAAGAACAGAAACACTTAGCTGAAGATCAAAGGCTACAGATTTCAGTATGGATAATACCTCATCATAAGGAAAACAAAATACTCAACACTGGAACAAAAGTGTCAACATGATAATTAGAGGGGGAAAAAGAAGGGTGCTTTCAAGGATTTAATTTTAATTGAATAGTGAATCAACGTCCTTGGAAGCAGCCATCAAGAATTCAAACAGTAGATTGCATTGGGCATATATTTAATGCATTCAGAATCAAAGGTAGCACATCGAGGACTAAGTTGTGCCTGACCCAAGCTGTGAGATGTTTGTTTGCCTCAGATGCAGGGGGATGTTGGACATTGAAGATGGAAGACCAAAGAAGGTTTGATGCCTTAGTTTGGGTGTATTGAATATACCATGGACTGCCAGTCCTGCTGGAGCACAAGGGCACCAGTGGAGCAGCAGTATCCACAGGCCCTGGAAAACTGGTAAAAATGTGGTGTCTGAAGTTCTACTTTAATGACAGTTGCCTACAGGTTGACTCCCAATCATGGTGATCCATGTGTATCGGAGTACATCAATCCTCCATAAAGTTTTCAGGGTTGATTTCCTCCACCCCAGAAAATTTCCAAGCCTCTCTTCTCAGATGTTCCTTGGTCAATTTGAACTTCCAACCTATATTCATCATCCATCTGCCTTCTAACAAGGCTCCACCATGGTTGCAGACACAGTAAAGTTTAAAAGTGTTTACAGAACTATTTCTCAAAGTTTTCTAAGATATTCTATTCTAAAAAAATGCAAACCTCTTTCCCACATTTTATTACTGGATGAGACTGCTGGTGAAAAAGTGATGAGAAATGAACCTGGGGAATTTGCATTTTGAACAAGCAGCCAGGTCAAGTTTCGCCAGGTCGCGCTTCACCCCCAAACTTCCATGCTATCAAGTCAATTTCAACTCACAGTTACACTTTGGACAGGGGGGAACTGCTCTCCCTCGTCTGCCCAGCCCCATGTGCTTCTGAGATTGTAACTATTTACATGGATAGAAAGCTCCATCGTTCTCCCTTGGAGTAGCTGCTGGTTTTGAACTGCTGACCATGCATTACGCGACCCAACTTGTTACCACTATGCCAGCAGAGTTGCTTTCAACAGCATTTAAGATTGAGAACGTCTGTTCTAGAAAATAAGAAGCTCTGGCAGTGTGAAAGTCCTAGAAAATGTGTCCTGTAACTATTTCTGATGTGGCTAAGATCCTCAAATCATCACTTGAGTTAGAAGTGGAATCCCAAAAGCCCGAGGAATGGGGCAGCAGGGAGGGTAGAAACAGTTAACTCAGGTTAGCAGTAACTAAGCAGTACTATCAGCAGTCTAAGTCAAATCAATCCCCTTTGCCTTGAACCACATCGGTTTGACTGGTAAAGACCCACTTACATACATTCCCCCCCACCCCAAACACTATGGGATGCCTATCAACTCTGTGTGATCAGTTCATCTCTCCAGTAAATTACATATTATCATCAAAGGTAACCTCTCTTTCTGGTTAGTGCAAAATCTGTCAATGTTGGATAAGCCATGGGACCCAGATGAACATTGTAAACCTTAAATAACCATGGGGCCCATATGAAGAACCATTAGCGAGTCCAAAGTGCTCTCAAGAAATGCCTGTATTATGAGAAAAAGGTGAACATCTTGATGCCTACCATACATAGGTAGTGGTCTGCAGCTGTGGTTGCCTCCCCATTTCAGCATAAGGCGTCCAGTGTAAGTACTATTGTAAAAAAAAAAAAAAAAGGCAAAGGAAACACATGCGGTTCTTACCGCAACAAATGTGAAAGCACTGCCTTTTCTGCAAAAGAAACTTTTAATTTTTCATTAAAACTATGGCTCTTATGTTGAGTGTAGTAAGTAGGACATATACAACATATGTGTTTATGTTATCAGTCAGACTTCAGTCAAATGTGGGTTATTTATTTCTAGTAAAGGTTTGGGGTCATCAAAGGTGTACATGGATTTTGGACATCTGGGGCTATCTATCCCACTTACCAGCCTACGTCTTTTTTAAGGGTCAACTGTATAAAATTTTAAAGACATGTCTTAAGTCATCAATTCTGGGGCAACTAATGCCCATTTTTTAATGTTATTTTTTTTCTAAACAAGTCAGATTTGAGAGCAGAAACTGAGATGTTATCACCTATTATCATTGTTTGTAACCCATACTTAAGTGTATATTGGGAATCATGTTTTATTTCTCGGGAAACGTTAAAATTTCTACATACTGGAATAAAGTTCATTGATAGGGAACTTAAAACTTCTCATAAAAATGATGGATGAAAATGTTTAGATACTTTTTTTTTCTCGATTCCTACATTCGGTTGAGAAAGTTTAGCCACCAAATCTCTGTATAGGGAGAGATTGCCTCTGTGACAGCAGGGTATTACGCAACCACAGAGGAGGCATAAATTGAGCCCTCTGTCATCCCTGTTGAATGAGTCCCACTCAAGCTGGTATCAGATGTGCAGAATAGAACCACCCCCAAGGCTGTGACCCTAGAGAAGCAAATCACCAGACTGTTATTTAAAAGTACCTTTTATCCATGGCCATTGAGTTTATTCCAAGTCATAGCAAGACTTCAGGACAGAGTACAACTGCCCTTGTGCATTTCCAGGGCTATAAATCTCTCAAAAGAAAACAAAGCAGAACAAAAACTTACACCTTGCAGTAGATTTTTGACTCATTAATGGAGTAGAAAATCTCATATAACTATGTTGGAGTGATTGATGGTTTAGAACTTGGTTTGAAACTGATGGTTTCGACTGATGGCTGCTTAACTTAATGTTATCAGCCCAATATGTCACCCCTGACACCATCAAGGTCCCTTCAAGGTCCCTCTGGGAGGGTTCAAATGCCTCACTTTTCACCTACCAGAAGAGTATCTAGCCATTTCTGCCACTCAGGAGCTTTCTAAATTCAACAGTGTGGTTGGTTGGTTTCAAGTTGATTCCAACCCATGGAGACCCTGTGTGTGTGGAGCAGAATGTGTGCTGCATAGAATTTTCAAGTCTGAGAACATTTAGAAGCAGAATGCCAGAACCAGATTGAATGCCAGGAAGACCTCAGAGTTGGGTGCAAATCGCCACCATTGGATGAGTGACAGAGCATTCAACCCTTTCTGCCACTCAGAGGCTTTTATTTAAACAACGTCCTTGTGTGCCATTGCTTTGAAGTCAATGCAAAGTGACTCTATGTGAGATGGGTGGAACTGTCCCTACAGGGCCCTCTTGGATGTGATCTTTACAAAAGTAGATTGCTTGGTTCCTTGGTCTTGCTTCCTTAGAGGTTCTGAATACATTTGAACTACCAACTTTGGGCGTCAGGAGACAAATGCTTAACCATTGTAGTACCAAGGCAAGACCTTGGAAAGACCAAATCTACACAGTATTGGTCTTAAATAGAAAAAAAATTTAAAAGGTAAGCAACAGCAACAATTTTTCAAAGAGGAACCCCCTAACCTTTCCCCAAATGACCCAGGTCAGATCCCATGTTGCTGGGCAGATCCACCGCGACTCAGATCAGAGCAGCCTGCATCGCTGCAGCCTCCAGTTACCATGGTGTTGCAGAGAGACCCGTCTGCAGGATCACTCTGCTGCTGACTGCCATCATCCTCCCCAGGTCCTCATGATTGTCTCTCTTGCACGGCCATTCCTGGGCCCATATAGCCTAAGAGTCTGAATGACGTCCTCTGTGCAAGGGGCTGGTGTGGGGGAGAAGTGATACTTGGGACACACTGGTCTCTGCGCTGCTTTTTTTAAGCAAGAAGCAAACCTCCTGCATGCAGGTGCTCAACAAACTCCCTCTCTCCGCGCCAATCAGTGCACTGCGCTGTCTTACTTGGTGACCCACCATGTTGGTTACGACTTTCTCTTCACATTGAGAAGTTTCTCAGGCTTAGTCTTCTAGACTCTTCATGACAGTAGTGAGGTTTCCCTGCATCCTCTCTGGGATTGGCCCTTACGTAAGCCTAGTCGGGTTGCCCAACCTCTGAGCTGGACGACAGGAGAGTTGATTCTACTGGGTGGATTTTTTAAGCCTCTGTTTTCTTAGCAAATCAGTCTATTCCCTAGCAAGACTAACCCAGGCCATCATTCTGCGAAAGTCACTTGGCCACGGTTGGAACAGCTAAGTAAAGATTCATTGCACCACAGACCCTCATCTTGGAAGCGATAGCCGATCACTCTTAGTTGGTCCTACTATTTGTTAGGTGTCCCTGCATAGCAAAGAGACTTAAGTACTAGCTAAGAGATGGGCAGTTTGAACCCTCTCAGAGATGCTTTGGTAGAAAGACCTGGAGATCTGTTTCTGAAAAGCCAGAGATGAAAACCCTAGAGTCAACAACTTAGTTCTGGTGCTCATGGAGTTGCCAGGGATTAGAATCAACACACTGCCTCCTGGGGTTGCTTGTTTTCTTATAAGGGAAGTATTATGACTAGCCCATCCTCAAGGAGGAAAATTAGACAAAGACATATGCCTATGAGGCGATGACTCTCTTTGGAGACTTCTTATAGACTGCCTGCATTAAAGGAGTTGAGTTATATTGTCAAAATATCAAAAGCAATGATATGTTTGCCTGATTTCCCCATAAGAATTCTGGGAGGGAAGAGTTTCTGTGGTGACACCTAGTTCCTTCCATCTGTGTTGGATGA
Organism: Nesogale talazaci; assembly: GCA_004026705.1. Taxonomy (NCBI): domain Eukaryota; kingdom Metazoa; phylum Chordata; class Mammalia; order Afrosoricida; family Tenrecidae; genus Nesogale; species Nesogale talazaci. The sequence goes on from PVJH01006013.1 coordinate 10,607, forward strand.
CAAGATATAGTAAGGCAGTGGGGACTGGAGTTAGCCCTGCTTGCCCTCTCTCAAAACCAACCCAACCTGAAACACAACAAAGTCACTGCCATTGAGTGGATTCTGGCTCACGATGATCCTATGGGCCAGAGTGAAACTCTCTGTGGGAGTGAAAAACCTTGTCTTTCTCCCATGGAGTGGTGGGTGGTTTTGAACTGCTGACCTTGCCAGTTAACAGCCCAGTGCATAACCATCATGCTTACCAGTGGAATCGGAGAAATTGGACTCATTACAGGGTTTGCATAAGTATGCTACATTTTCTTGGTGTGTTTGCTTGGCAAGGGCTCTGTTTGTAACCCTTGCTGTACAAGGAATTTGGATTTTTCCATGAGGAATCTTTGATAAATTAGTATTATTGCATGCTTAGTTATTATTTCTCAGCACTTGAAATAGAAGCAATTCCCAGTTTTTTAAGAAATAGGATTGACTACCACATTATATTTGGCTGTCTTTTCCTTTTGCTACATTCCTTGCCTCTTCCCTCCTCTGAATGATGGTCTTTGGCCATCGCACTGGCTTGTTCTCTCTCCATGCAAAGCTTCTGAGCGCACCTCTGTCATCTGGATCCCACAACAAGAAATGTGGCATTAAGCTATGCAAACTCTATACTCAAAGGATTGGGACACCTGTTAGTTTTGTTCACCACATGGATGGATAGAAAGATAAATAACTGTACATAAAATTGCACTAATAAGTAATGAGTTAATTTATTCAGATCTTTCATCTTCTCTCAAGTGATGGTAATTAAAGGTTACTGATGTTTCTGTCTATAATAATACCTCTACTTGGACACCCCTTTCAACTTTGAAAAACATGCTGTACCTATCACCTCACTGTATCTGTACAACAAGTGGTGAAAAGATCAAGAGGTAGGCACTCACTTAGGTGTGCCAAAGAGGAGATTTGGATGTCATTGTCCTGTGAGGTGGGGTTCATGGGACACTGCATCAGTCCTGATAGAGTCACTGGGAAGCAGGTCTTCAAATACCTTGTCAGGTGCTTTTTCACTCTCAGGGCATAGAGACTCTTATCCATGGAGACCATCTATACAAGCAAGATACTAATGTCGACTTGTTGACCTCAAACAGAGGAAATCCTATCAGTGTGTAATAATGGCATGCTTTTTCAAAGCAACCTCTCCCCAGTGAGTACCTTCTTATAAGCTCTTCTAGTTATGAGTGGGGATGAGCGTGAGTCGAACAGCGCGGGTTTATACAGGGGCTAGTCAAGTGTTTTCTGGAAAAGATCTGAGAGGACATGTTTTAGGTTTTACATATCACACTGGGTATCTTGAGACACACTCTTCTTTGCTAAGTTTTATAGACTTTCAAAACTGCAAACATTCTTCTTATATCATGGGCTGTTCTCTGCTCCCAGCCCCTGTCCCCAAAGGCTGCAAGTTGGATCTGTCTTACAGGACATCATTTACCAACCTTGAGTTGGTACGCCCTTTAGTCCACAGTACATGACAGTTACCACCCACGTGCTCCAGCGTACATGTGTTCTCACCTCCCTTTAGGCTGTTGACCTGCTCTGGTCTCGAAGAAGCCCTGGTGGGGTGGTGGTTACAAGTGGGGCTGCTGACAATGAGGTCATCCAAGACACTAGATACAACCCAAATCCAACAACTAGCTCACTGCCATCGACTCCATGCTGGTTCATAGAGACCCTATTGGACAGAGTAGACCTGCCCCGGTGTGTTGTTGACATTGTAACTCCTTACAGGAATAGAAAACTCCACCTTTCTCCCAAGGAACAGCTGGTGAATTTGAACTGCCGACCTTGAAGATTGCAGCCTAATGCATAACCTTTCCATCTCAGATGATGATGAAAGGACAAGGAGCCTCCTCTACTTTCAGTTGCTTCTTTCTTCTTGGAGTCCTGGCTATCTCATTAGGCAAGCCAAAAGAACCATAAAATAAAAGGCAAACAAACAGAATCAAACTCACTGCCATCAAGTTGAAGCCAACGACAGCTACCCTGTAGACCAGGGTAGAGCTGCACCAAGGAGGCTGTGCGGCTGTAAATCTAGGATCCAAACACGTCATGTTTTGCTCTTCATGTGGCTGATGGTTGGTTTTGTTCTAAAGTTTCCTCTCCTCTCTCAAGGTCCTTGGAAGGTCCACTGATCTTGTGATCAACACCTCCAATGGGTTACTACGCTTGATATTAGCCCAAGGGCCGGCCGAGAAGTGATTCCTCCGGTGGGTTGCATATTGCTCTGCTAAGGCTCTTGATCATAATGGGCAAGAGCATTAAAAGATGGAAACATACACACACATACTCAATTCCCAGAAGTTGTCATGGAATTAGTTCTAATTCATCATGAACCTACTGTGTAATAGTGGATATTTTTCCCACAGGTTTTTGATTTTTTTTCAAGTAGTGACTTTTGCTTTTTCTAAACTTTTCATTTTGAGTTGGGTGAAGGAATATAGCACAGATAAGTTTCCCATGCAACAATTCACCCACATTTTGTTTTCTCTCATTCATTACAATTCTCACAATGCTGTATCACTTATCCCACTTCCTCCCTGAGCTTCCATCCCTTTGTCTTTTCCATCCCTTCTGAACTTGGGACATGGATTAAAATAAGGCATCTGTCTCTCACTAGTGTTATTATTCCCCTTATAGACCTGTCTACAGTTTGGCTAAAATTGGACCTTGAGAAAGAGTTTATTTCCAAACATGAAGGGTGATTTAGGGTCACAGTGTTGGGGGTTGCTCCAATCTCTATCCAATATGTAAGTAAGGTATTTCTTTCTCTTTAAAAATTTAAAAAATTTTTTAATGTAGTATTTCTTTATTTTTGGCATCACTGTCCTGGTGGGAGTAGGAAGCCCGGCCTTATTCCTGGAGAGCTGCTGCTGGATTTGAACCACCAACCCTGTGGGCCGCAGCCCTACTCACAACCACTGCGCCACCAGGGCTCAGTCTAATATGGTATTTCTTATGACTTTTGAGTGTCGTTCCACAACTTTCTCTCCTCTCTCAAGGTCCTTGTAATGTGACCCCTTTCAGAGCAGCCACGTACCATCTCATCCTTCTGCTCTCAAGATGATAGAGACTGATGATTGCTCCAGAGCATTTGAGGTGGCTGATTTTTTCAAAACAGACTGTCATGTCTTCCTTCGGAAAATTATCAAGGTCAACCTAAAGGATTAACCTTTCAGTCAGCAGTGAAGCATGTTACCCTTTGCACCATCAAGCACTCACCAGAACTTGCCATCCAAACTCAGTGCCATTGAGTCAATGCTGACTCATCGCGGCCCTGTGGGTTTCCCAGACTGAGACTGTTTACAAGAGTAGAAAGCCCAGGTTTTCTCCCCTAGGGCTGCTGACAGTACTAAACTGCCGGCCTTGCAGATCACATCCCAATGGGTAACCGTGACATCATCAGGGTTCCCACCAGAATGTTGAGTCCATTATTCTATGACAGCTTGGGTTTGCCTAGCATAGGTACATGAACTGTGTTGACACTCATGTATTTGCAGTGTAAATCAATTACTTTGTAGCCATTCATGCTGGTGACCTATACGATGGCTAATTTTGATTTGCATATTTAAGGAGTCTTCAAAATCTTCTTAAAATGGAATGAGAAGACCATGGTGTTTGTCCACGAATTTTCTGAAGCCCTCTAATTCATATATATCACACACATATATGATATATGTAATTTACATAAATTTTGGCATACTCATTTGGGTTTTTCATTTCTTTCTCTCTTTTTTTTTGTCAAGCAGAACATACTCTGTTCATCCAACAGGTGTTTATAGTCTGCTAAATGTCAGGCACTCTACACCTGTAGGGCACAAGGAGTATTACCGCGCAGTGCCTCCTAAGGAGTTTGTGTCTTTAAGTCAATCGACTCCAATGTGGGTTGTGAAAATACAGAAAAAAATACAAATATAAAGCTTTGCCTGGGGTGCCAGAGAAGTATGAATGAGATTCCTCACTCTTCAGGTGGAAAGAGTGATTAGGAAAGATGTCCAAAAGGAAGTGATGCCTGGGTTGTGTAGAAGTGAGAAAAAGAAAAAGAAGTACTGCAGCGATAGGGAACTACCCAGAGTATCATGCCATTGGTATAGAGAGGGTCTAGAAGGAGGGGTTGGCAGTAAGGCTGCACAGATAGCAGTATGCCAGAATGTGCTCCTGCTGTCATGTAAAACTTGCTCTTCTCAAGGACAATGGTGAATGATGTTGCTAGGATAGTCCAACGATACACGTGGCTTTGAAAGTTCTTCTGGGCTGTGATGAAGTCTAAGACTGGCAAGAGAAGGCTATTTGTGGTGTTCAGCAGGTGATGCTAAATGATGAAATTGTGGTGACAAAAAAGGAAGTAACCAAAAAAGGAGCATCGTTAAGAGATGAGTAGGAAATGGCTGGCTTGTGGGACTAGTGATAAATGCTAAACAAGCGAACACCAAGAACAATTCCAAACCTAATGACTTCAAGTTGGGTAAAAAGGGGTTGCAATTCAACAATGCTGGAAATGGAAGCGAGGAGGAAGTTAAGGGACAAGGGAATTCATTCTGTTTTAGGCAGACCAGATCTGAACAGTTTTGAAGGGATGTTCCAAGTGAAGATGGTCAGTGTCTATTTGGGATATCTGGATTAAAGTACAGAGGCTTTGATGTTAACTATTTGGTCACTGAGTGCAAAAGGCTTTAGATGTGATTTTCTTCCCCCCTCCCCCAATGATTTTATTGGGGACTCTAACAACTCTTATTACATTCAATTGTACACATGATGCCATCTTCATTTCCAAATATTTTCTATTTGAGTCCTTGGTGTAAGCTCTTCCTTCTCCCTCCTTTTTTAAAATATAAATAATTTTATTGGGAGCTCATACAATTCCCCTCATGATCCATACATACATCAATTGTATGCAGGCCACATTTGCACACTTGTTGCTATCATCACTCTCACAACATGCTCCCTCCACCCAGGCCCCCAGTAATGGCTCCCCCTATTTCACTTCCCTTGCCACTCCCTCTCCCCCATGAACCCTTAATCATTTACAAATTGTTATTACATTTTCATATTGTACACTGTCCAATGTGTCCCTTCACTCACTTCCCCATTGTCCATACCCCAGAGAGGAGGTTATATGTAGATGTCATTTTTCAAGAAGGATATGGTTTTTAAAAGTAAGGAACGAGGACCAAACTCTCAGGATCCCAAGCTTTTAATGGTGCATGGAACATCTGCATTAGGAGGTTAAGAAGAAAAATCAGAGAAAAAGGAAGTGGAGATGATTGGCCGTGGTGTAAGATGGGGGAAAATAAATATGAAAAAAATATATATATATATTGATTTATGTACAAAAGAGAAGCTCACTTATTAAAAACACTTCAATGGAGTCATGAGAGGAGAAGTGCCAGGATTTGACAAGTGAATAATTAAAGGAGAAAATGTAAATATTGTACTAGAGTCTGAAAAAACACTACATATGCTAAGACCTACAATAATAAATAGGTAGTAGATTTTATCAGCATAACTCTGGACTTGGAACTATCTTTCAGAATGTCAACTGAATTGACCCATTTTGAGCTCCCTTATCCCAGCGAGAGGAAAGGAGCCATGCTGGCATAGTGGTTGCATTGGTTGGGTGGGGCGGAGGGGGGGGGGATGCTAACTGCAAAGTCAGCAATTGGAAACCACCAGCCACTTCATAGGAGACAAATGAGACTTTCTACTCCTATAAAGAGTTACAGTCTCAGAAACTCACAGGGGTAGTTCTACACTGTTATATAGGGTCACTAAGAACCAGAATCAACTCGATGGCCCTGAGTTTGCCTTTCTGTAGAATCAAGATTCATAAAATAATCAGGAAAAAACACATTATCCACCACATAAGTCCCTTCCACAACTCTACCATTTTCTGCTGGTGACTCATGATGTTAAAATGAAAGCCATCAAGTAAATTCTGATTCCCGGTAACACCTGTGTGTCAGAGTAGAATTGTGCATCACGGGCTGGTGTTTCAATGGCTGGTGTTTCTGGAAGTAGATCACCATGCCCTTTTTTCTGAGGATCCTGTGAGTCAAGTTTCAGTTCCAAACTTTCAGTTAGCCACTGTGTTGACCACCTGCCTTGCCCAGGAACTCTATCTTATAAAGCCAGGTCCATTTGCTGAATAACTGATTATGAGAGGTCCCTCACAGGCCTTTGAGGAGCACTCATAGCTTAGTGCAGTAAGGATTGGACAGCTGACTGAATGGTCAGTGGTTCAAACCCACCAGCTGCTCATAGGGAGAAGGATGAGACTAACTTTCCCAGTAAAGAGTTCCAGTTTTGGAAACCTCAAGGAGCACCTCTACTTTGTCCTAGAGGGTAACTGTGAATTGGAAGAGACTTGATGGCAGTGGGCCAAAAAGAAAAAATGAAATCAGGCCTGTCAGAGGCCTGATGTCGTGGTTAGGTGCTCAGCTGCTTACAAAGTGGTAAGTGACTCAAGCCTACTTGTCACTCTACAGGAAAAAAGGTGAGATATTCTGCTTCTATAAAGATATATATATATATATATATATATATATATATATATATATTGAGCCCTGGTGGCATAGTGGTTGTGTGCAGGACTGCGACCCACAGGGTTGATGGTTCAAATCCAGCAGCAGCTCTCCAGGAGCAAGGCTGGGCCTCTGACTCCCACCAGGACAGTGATGCCACACACACACATGCAATATATATATATATATATATCATATATTATACATATAATATATATATTATACACACACATATATGTCCTTGTAAGGCTTCTATTAGTTGAAATCTATGCAATGGCAGTGAGTATTTTTGGCTTTTTTTAGCTGGTCTTTCTATTTTCATGCTCTGAGGCCCCTTTCCAACCCTGGGCAAAGCAGATTTCAGACACTTGAACTCTGTCACCTGCCACTCTTTCCTCTGGGATCTGTCTACTAGACAGATCTGTCTACTCTAGAACCTCTTTTCTAGAGTTAGTATATTTGTATCTCATGCTTCCAGTACTTGAGGCATCTGTCTGACAAGAGCTACAGAGAAATGAACAGTAGTAAATAAAGTAATAGCAACATGGAAAAACTTCAAATGTTAGAAGCCTAAGAGTTAAAATCCTTAGTTCGTAAGTACAGGTTCCATGAGTGAATTGGTACATGGTCTTATCCCTCTGCTCTCCATTGGGACTCACCAAGTTAGGGTTCCCATATTTCTTCCTTCTAAAGTTGTGTCTTCATGCTCTTCATCATCCTTCTACCGGGAGGGCTCAGAAATGAAATCAAGACAGAACAAGCGCTCTCCCTTTGTAATGTTTCTGAGAACCCACAAGCTAAACTCTCCTCCTCCCCTTGGCCTCAGCCTTTAAAGGAATGCACATCTCAAACAGAACTGAAATATGAATCTTTATTCAGACATACAAACATTTGTTCTCCTTTCCATTTCAAGTTCTTATGTGAATGTGATAAGCTTGTTATTTCCGTTCTTATGTAATTCTTTGATTTGAATATGGACTAGACTAGGGCCAAAGAAAGAATCCAAAAGCATGAAAATCTTAGCTATGCATCCATGTTTAGTCCATCAATTAGCTAATATGCTTTGAGAAGCATATTATATATATTATATATAATATATAATAAGTTATGGACTTGCTTAGCTACTTTATAAATCTATTCCCATCATATCAGTTTGTTTGCAAAAGTACTATGAGAATTTAACTAAAAGATTTTGCTGAAATCCAGAAAAACTGTGATGGCTTAGTGCTTAAGTGGATGGACACTGGATACAGATGTGCTGTTAATTTTGAATTCTGGCTGTGAAACTTATTCAAATTTATAATGGCAGCTCTTAATTGGGTTGGGAGGAGTAATTTAACTAGTGAGAATCTCTATTTGGGAAGTAGAGTTGGAAAATATTATTTGGAAAATTATTCGATTCAAAAACGGCAATCTTCCACCTTGATTTAAAACCAATGAAGTTTAATTGTCTTTTGTTTAACTGCATCTTCAACAAAAAGGAAAAGAAATCGGCCCTATTAAATAAAATATTTATTCTACTCTGTAACTTGGGCACTTTTAAGAAGTCCAAAGTTATTAATTTGCTAATCCTGTCTAGAATTTTGCCTGGAATCATCAGCAAACTCAGTTTCCGGTGTATGGTTTGCAACATTCCATCCCTTCACCCCTTTAAAACTGAGCATTCAGCTCTTCTGCCCCTTGCTTGTCCTCCACAGATCACTAACCCAAGCTCTTTTTGTATCCCACGGAGTGATCAGATTGGGATGTTAGATGCAAACTCATTAAGGTAATTGCATACTCTCTTTTTATCTTCTTACCCATCTCCAACTATAGATGCCTCTTCTTCCATGCGTCCCCTCTTTGCAGCCAACCCTGTAGACAGAGGTGATAAAAGCACCTTCAAAGGTGGGTAAGTCCATCTTCTTTCTGCCATCTTCTACTAGCAGTTGAATGAATGAAAGTATTGGTCTTCTTATGACTATGGTTGGTGCTTTCTGTTGTCTTTAGCCTGTTTGTAACCTTGTCTAACTTTGTTCAAACAGCAGGGTAAATCTTGGACTGCTAGCCACAAGGTTTCAGGTGCAAACTCGCCAGCTGTTTTAAGGGGGAAAGATGAGGCTCTCTGCAGCCTGGCAAATGTCAAGCCTCAGAATCTCCCTACGGGGCCACTATGATTCAAAATGGAGTTGAGGGTAGTGGGTTGGTTTGGGGTTTGTATTAAGCTTGGCTTCACTCTTTCTGTTTTATTACTACAAATTGGGATACCCTTCTGCATTTTTCAGAAGCAGCACCTGCCACCTTTTGAAGAATGAAACATTGAACATAGAATCAAATATTAGGATGCCAGTTATTCATTGTGTGAACTTGATCCAGTTGCTTGATTTAAGTTTGTTTATCTGTAAAGTGGAACTGGGGTCATCATTCTATTTTGTAAGGGAAGCCATGCTGAAATCAGGGTTAAATTATATAACATATGCAAAACCCACTGCCATAGAATTTATTTCCAATCATAGTTACCCTATAGAGTTTCTGAACCCATAAATTTTTATAGGAACACACAGTCTCATCTTTCTCCTCAGAACAGCTAGTGGGATGGAACCAATTTTGTGCCAACACTGCCAGCAGGAGGAAAACACTTTATAAATTACACATGTATTTTAAGCATATGCAATATATTATTTTTTGCAATATATTATTTTTGTATTAGTATAATTATTTAACATATCCATTTATTTTTTTAATTGAACAGACTTTTATGATATTTTTAGCTTCTTCACTCGCTTTTTAGATTAAAAATTCTTTTTCCATTCACTTTCTTTAAATTAATCAATATTATTAATTTATTTTTCATTTGATGAGCATATACACATCAAAACATGCTGTTAGTCAACAATTTCTAAACATGTTCTTTAACATCATTTCCATCTTTTACATCGGGCCAACTCTCCTGTTGTCTTGACTCTAGCTGTTTCAAGTCTGCTAATCTAGAGTCACTGCTCTCTAATCTTGACTAGGCTTAAGGCTGCTTTTGTCCCTTTGATCTCATAGAAGCCCTTTGTGTAAATAAAAGTTTTAATATATTTTTGGAACAAGTTCAAATTTTTAAAAATTCCAATCACAATAAGATTACCCACCAGGAGGTTGGGGGGAAGATTTCATAGGGAAAATTCCCCTTCTCCTCCATCAAGCTCCCAGGGCAAATCACCGGTCTTTGGCTACCACCAGCATTTGCTGGGCTGCCTGAAGAAATAGTTGGTGTACATTTACATGTCTCAGCCTCCACCTCCCTCTCCATCCTCACAGCGACTTCCTATTAATTCCTTTCCCCTTTTCTTCTTCACACGCTCATGATTTCTCTTTTTAAATCTCTGATTATTAGACCAGAAGTTTTTTTTTCTCCATTCAAAAATTAAAAAGAAGATATATCTATGCTGGTTGTAGTTGCCAGCGAGTTAATTTTGACTTGCGGAGATCATAAGTAAGAGCAGAAATGCCCCATAGGATGCTGCTTAGCTGTTAGCCCATCGCTAGCCCTTTCATTCCACTGAAACACGGAGTGGGTTACTAGCACAGTCTGTGTGTAGGCAGACGTGCTCAAATCTACAGTGCACACTTGTCTTAGCAAAATACAATGACAAGTTGCTTTCCCCTTCGACTTCCCATAGAAGAAGGGATGCAAATATCACCTATGGCACAAAGAAAAATTATATGATCTTGCTGACCAAATATGAGATCAAGTGTTGTAAAGGGGCTGTGTCTTCATGTTTTCATCCAAGGTCTCCTGACACAGTAGAAACTGATCATACTTTGAAACCCGTGATGCCTAAGTGTGAGTCCAGTTTCGGTAGATCTCACTTTGCTTGGTTCTGACCAAGTTCCTGAATGGAAATTCACTAAGCTTCGATCTCCTCATTTGTAAAATAGATCTAATTAGCACGTATCTTGAGGATTAAATTTGGTGCATTAATTACAAAACTGTTGTCATCAAGTCAGTTGTGCCTCTTGGTGGTTCTTGAAAATGGAGGAGAACTGCTCTGTAGTGTTTATAAGGTTGTGACCTTTCAAAAGCAGGTTGCGAAACCTGTCTTCTCAAGTGTCTCTGGGTGGATTCAAACTTCTCACTTTTGGGTTAGCTGTATGTGTGTTAGTCAGATACAACACCCTGGGACACCACCCTGTGTGGATATATAGTGCCTGGTTGTACGAGGTCCAGGTTGCACAGTGGTGAACGCACTTGGTTGCTCACCAAAGGATTGGCAATGCAAACCCTCCAGTCTCTCTGCAGGGGGAGAAAGTCAAGACAATCTGCTTTGGTAACTATTTATAGCCTCAGAAAGTTGATGGGGCAATTAATTATACTCTGTCATGCAGTCTCTGTCCCAGAATCCACTTGCTAGCTGTGGGTTTGAATTAGGGTGTGTTGTGTATGCTTAAGAACCTCCCAAAGCAAAAGCAACCTACTGCTGTCAAGTCAGCCGATTTCTAGGGCAGGGTAGGACTGTCCCTGTGAGTTTCTGAGACTATAACTTTTTCTGAGAGTTGGAAGCCCCGTCTTTCTCCTGCAGAGGGGCTGGTAGTTGTGAACTATGCACTTGCGAATTGTTGCCCAACTTGTAGCCAGTACACCACCAGGGATCCTTGACTTATTACAGAGTAGTCCTTTTGGTACAGATATTTTTTCACCTTACTATATTAATAGATTTTTTTTGTTTTATGCTCTTTTAAAAATATAACTTTAATTGAGCAAAATACTGAATTTAGTGAACTCTGCTAGATGGTAAAAAATGCTAAATTGGAAGGCCATAACCCTTTCTGCAAGAGGGTTACCAGCTAAGTATATTTTGGCAGAACAGGGCTGTGTTATGCATAGGAATGAATCCCAAACTCCTAACTCACCACTAACAAGTCATTTTTGACTCAGAGTGACATTATAGGAAAGGGGGGAAACTTCTCCAGTGGGTTTCAGAGACGGTTACTATGTGTGTGTGTGTGTGTGTGTGTGTGTGTGTCGGGTGAGGGGGTGGGGAGAGTAGAAAACCTTTCCCTTCTCCTATAAAGTGGTCAGTGGTTGTGAACTGTTGACCTCACAGTTAGTAATATATAACCACTACACAGTGAAGGAAATGAATGATAAAAACCGAGAGAAAGAATTTCACATTAAGGAGTGAGCGATGAAACCAAGATAAATAACAAAACTGGATTATAATATCCAGTGCTCTTACTACAGAACCATGACTAACTTAATATTTAAGAAAGACAGTAATATGTAGCAAGTGAATGCAATGAGAACAACAATTTATACACATTTTCTTCCTTAAATAAAGAATATGCCCTGAAGATTGGTTCTATTAGAACAAATGTAATTTCCTTTCAACAGTAACTGAAAGCATTCAAGTTTCTTCTTCTATGTAGGATGTATGAGTGGGAAAGTCGTTAAAGAGAGAGCATCTATTTGAAGGCTTTGTTCTCTGATGTTTCAGTCCAGGGCAGTCAGTATAAGACTCAATTGAATCGACAGTCAATGGAAACTCATTTCCTGTTGACACAGCTACATTTCTGTAAACTCTTTTTCATTCTGGGAGCTATTTGTCTAGGGTCCTCAAAAGCAAAGCAAAACAAAACCTCATGACTAAGACAGTACTTACTAAAATAAGAGCCAAATAAACCTGCCTTGATCACATGCATGGGACAATTCCATTGAACTCTCCTACAGGAGACCGACAGCACAATAGCGCAAATCGCTGAATGTAGCGGGATAAGCAGGGTGGAGAATTTATTGTGGGGGCGATTAAAAATGACATCAGAGAAATAATGATCTGTCCTTTAATTACTTTCCTTTGTAGTGAGCTTAGATCAATATCAACTGTTTGTTTTATTCAAGCCCTTTTATTTTTCCTTTTTAAAGAAGGCATTGCGTGACCGTGCAAGTACAAGAACTAGGAGAAATTCACAAGAACTTGGCAGGTGGCATAGAAAGCACAACAAGAGTGGCATCCACTTGGTCACTCGCAGCAGAGCTCTTGCTCTGGTACCAACCAAACAGGCCAGCCAGGCCAGGCGTGGGAGTAAGAGCATCATAGCTTTTGTCCAACTTTTTGATGAAGTATGGGCAAAGGGTGATACATTGGTGATAACTTGTGTGGTTGGAGATGGCGTGGGGACTGACTTCTTCTGTGAGTCCTCTGAGTGTGCCTGTGAATGCAGCTCGTCAGTGGAGTGGCTTAATTAGGTGGCACTTTTAATCTTTCTCCGGGTTCTCATTGCCAGTGCCAAGCATCAGGAGGCTTATTGTTGTTTTATTTTTCGCCAAGGAAAACGAGGAAGTGGATGCTAACTTTTTGAAAACAAAGATGCTCCAAGAGCAAACCCAAAGGGCCTATCCTATGCCAAGTTGGAAAGAACCTATGGAAGAGAAAGAAAACATGCTTTGACGGTGGCCTGTGCTCAAGGCACATCTGTGATCTGCTAGGGACCTGACTGCACCTGGTTCCCAAGACAGATGCCACACACAAATAAGCCCACATACTTGACTCAGGTGTGGCAGCTCACAGACAGCCCGGTTCCTTTAAATTAGATTCTTTCGAATGGGAAAATGTAGGTGTGATTGGAAAATAATAAGTGATAATCTTGTAGTGGACACCATTCTACCCTGGCGTGGAGAGGAAAGCGTCGTAGATCTTCTGGAAGTGTTTTAGGCTCTACTCTGGGAAAGCCACTTGGTCGCCTTCGGTGGTGAGGCAGCTTTGAGGAGAGGCAGACTGCAGTCGTGGTTAGGCCAACCATCTCAGGAGGAAGCCTGTTCTTGGGACATGTTCTCAGAAGAGAAGAGTGCCCAGAGAAGAAAAGCAGAGGCGTAGCAACAAATTGGAAGGACCATGACAAGACAGATTGGCCCAACAGCTTCCAGCATGTGCTTAAACATAAGAACGATTGTGAGGGGGACAGTGCAACAAGTTTCCTTCTGTTGTACATAGGGTCGTGATGAGTTGGAACTGACCTTAGGACAGACACCAAACAACCACAGCGTCAGAGACACGTTATGCTGTTTTATCCCAGCCGATGGCAAGAGTTTCTCTCATCATATGGTCTCATCATACGACTTCCGCCATTAGTAAGCACTGTCATGGAGTGAAGCAGGTGGGCTGTGGAGCCAGGCAGCTCCAGCTTGAGGCCTAGTTTTTTACTTACTCAACCTGTGGTTTAAGAAACCCTCATGGAATAGTAAATTATTGTGGCAGCCACCGATTCTGGTGCCAATTTGAGGATTAGGAGTATTAGGATTAGGAGTTAGTCTTGTCAATCTGGAGATAGTCAATAAGACTTCTGTGTGGGCCTGGCCTTCTCCTCTGAGAATTCTGGGAAATCCGGCTGTATTTCCCCCTTGGAGGTGAGAGGTTCACAACTTACTTCCTTGGAGAGACATTCTACTGACAAGACACATGGCAAGATGGCGGGAAACCATTGACCAGTTTTGGGTGGGCAGGGGAGGCGGGGAGGTTTTGATTAAAAATTTGGTCTATATGGAGCAACAAAAATTTTCATAGAAAGCAAAAATAGCCTTGTAATGTATTTATTTTTATTTTAAAATGCTGTGGGACATTATTAAATTGTTAAAAAGCAGGACATCTGGTCACCTTACACTATGCTGATAGACCCCATCCCCTTAGAACTGGAGGAGCCATTTGGAGACCCCTGCCAGTACTGAGATATTTATAATGCCTCTGGATCCAAAGGCAGTCTACCCACCTGGATTGTGATCATCTTGCATTCATTGCATGTGTTTCCTGAGTCTGAAGAAGATTTTATAGACTGATATTGGACATATGGGCTAATATCAGACTTGTGAGTTAGGACTGGACTGCGTTGGGAAGCTTTTTCAATGTTCAGCTCCTCATATATAAACCACACACACACACACACACATATATATATATGCATGTTTATGAATTTGTCTCTCTAGTCTACCTGGACTAACATAGTTTTCAAGCAGATCAAAACCACCAGTGACCTTGAGGAAGAAGAATGAGGCTTTTCTTCTCCCATAAAGATTTACAGCCTCAGAAATACACAGGGGCAGTTTTTCTCTGTCTGATAAGCTTGCTGTGAGTCAGAATCAACTCGATGATTGTAAGTAAGTAGTCTAAGTGAAGTAAGTGTGAAATGGAAATTTGAAGCTGCTCTTTTTAACTTGTAAATTTGAGTATGGTTGTTCATAAGATACAAAATTTATACATCTTCAGGATTCTAAATGCCTTTTTAATATATGTATATATAGGAAATAATCACATTCAAAAAATTAAGCTTTCAATCCAAGAAACTAGAGAAATAGCAACAATATAAACCTGGAAAAAAGAATTTATAAAAGTTAAATCAGAAGGCAATCAACCGGGAAACAGAAATATACCAGATTTATCAATAACCCAAGTACTTTTAGTGAAACATACAGACAAAATCTGTCTACTTTAATCAAGAGAACATAGCCAAACTTCAAATACAGTGCATTATAAATAAGAAACCTGATATAATACAGACTCAAAGGAAAATTAAAACTTTTAGAGAATCCTATGACATTTCTTATCTAGTCTCTTTGAGTTACAGAATCGTGATATTTTCAGGAAATATATAAATTTGAAAATGGAAACAGAAAGATCCATTAAAAAAAACAAGGGAAAAAATAACCACAAAAGCAACTAACACAGATCTCCTTACCTTCTGAATGTTAAAATAATGTGTTACATTTATGCTAATGAAATAATTAGAGTGCGTGCACACACACAGACTATGAACACTGTGGTTTGTTCATTACATGTGTCTAGCATAACTTGCTATTAAATTCTGACAGAGACAAAATTGCTAGCATAGAAAACAGAGAGCTAAAAATAAAAATTACCAAATACACCAAGGTATTAAAATGAATCCATGTCTAGAAAATATTTTTAACTTGAGGAATGCAGTCATAGTTCAACCTTATGAAACGGATTAATATATTTTACCACACTGGCAGGATAAAAGGGAAAACAAATTCAATCCATGTCAAAAAGTCTTTTTGATAAAATTGAACATCCCTTCTATATAAAAAGAAATAAACCCGGAAAACCAGAAATAGAAGCTACAGCCATAAAACGACAAGTTATGTTTTAATCACAAAGGACAGCCAGCATTGTTTTGTTAATGGGGACAAGGAAGAAACACATTCTGTGAGCATGCTTACTGCTTTTCAGTTTTATTCTGGAGGTCCACATAATGAATGGGGTGGGGGGCGGGCAAGCAAAATAAATAGGTGTATATCTCCTAGGTATAGGACATTATCGTTACTCAGTATTTGTTAGCTGCAAAACCCAAGAGAATCCATTGACAGCTTCTAGATTTCATAGTGAAGTGCAGGAAGGCAGTCAGGTAGAAGACGGAGTCAGTAGCCCGGAGACGAGCTTTTCTCTGTATGTGTAAAAGCAGTAGGAGTCAACAAAACCTTGTGAGCGACCCAAGATTGTTCTGTGCGGAGACGTTTGAAAGCACGACCAAATAACAACATGGAGTTAAAATCCATATTGTCATTCAAATAAATATAGGTTGAAAAGGCCTGTAAGTAGTTATCTTCTTTGCTGAATTAGTAAAGATCAAAATAAGAGAATTGCCTCTGCTAGGGGAAGTATATCATGTGTGGAAAAATAAATGAATAGAACTTTCACCAAACCAATGTCACCCATTGCCGTGGAGCGGATTCTGATCCCAAGTGATCCTATAGGACAGGACTGAACACCTCTGTTGGTTTCCTTATGGGGGCAGATGATCGCATCTTTCTCCCACAGAGTGGGTGATGGTTTTGAATTGCCCAATGCTGTGTCACCAGGTTTCCTCCCAATATAATTGCCCTGGACATTAATTCTGAAACGTTAAAAGCCAACCTTGACATAGGTATGTCTCTGGCAAAGCTATCCCCTTCTGGGAATTCATCCTGAGGAGATAAACAGTTGTAGGTGCAAAGATAGGTGTGGGAATATATAGAGCCGCCTAACTAATAATACTCTATCTCTTGCTTTCATCTGAAGACACTTGGTTACATCAATTATGGTAAGTACCTTACTGTTCCATCATTAAATGCATGTTATAGAATAAGATTTGGTGCCCTGCACTGGAAAGATAGTCATGATATAGTAAATAAAAAGGCAGGTGATTAATAAGGTAGCATAGTTTAATTTCATCTCTGTGGAACTACACACACACACCTAACGCAGACATTTTCGGAGCCTACAAGGACTTGGTGACACCATCTGTCTCTTCTTCTTCCTCATATCCTGGATTTCACTGATAAAATCCAAGGAAATTATTGTGAGTCAGATGAATAGGAACAGATCAACACATAGTATCTGAAGGTGGGAGTATTAAAGGTGAGCATGTTGGTCTCTTGCTCTGAGCTGCCTGCTTGGGACTTCCCATCATCAACACAGAATCCTGAACTGAAAACTGAAGCCACTTTTCTTCTCACAGTGGGTCTCTACTTCACTCCGAATAAATTCCAAACCTTTTGTCACGCTGTGGCAGCTTGCATTTTCCAAAGATGGCCAAAAAATAGGTATGGTCCTACATGCTTTTCTCTAACCTTCTAGTTTTCCATCAGGAAATAATGTCTCTGTATCTTTCCATCAAGCCTGGATGGTCTTCATGGTTGACTTGACCAGTAGCATATTCCAGCCATGATGTCCGGTGACCTTTGTGATAATTGATATAAATGTCATATACTTCCTCTTTTCTCTCTTTTGAAGCCTGAATGCGTAACCTGGCCACCAGATGGTGAGGAAGCACAAGACACTTGCAGACAGCCCACGCAAGAAGAAATGAAGCTGTGCCCCATGGATTTGGCTGAGCTCATAGAGGACAGTGGGCATCCTCTTGACAGTCATATGGATGCTCTAGTCTCCTGTCAAACAGTCCCATCTAATGTGGAGCAGAGATGATACATTTTCACAGTGTTGTAGTTGTTTGGTTGGTTTACACTCCTCGGGACATGATGTATAACAGAAAGAAATACAACTGCACTCTGCCCCACCCTCATAATTAGTCTTATGCTTCAGCTCATTGTCGCAGTCACTGTGTCCATCCATTTCCTTGTTGATAGACTACTTTTCACTGATTTTCCCCTTTAGCAAGCCCTTTTTCAGAGATTGGCCTTTCTTGATAAAATGTCCAAAGTATATAAGGTGCAGACTTTCCATACTCGCTTATAGAGAACTTTCTGCAAAAATTTTCAAAAATATATTTGTTTGTTCTTTTGTCCATCCATGGCACTTTCTATGTTCTCTTCCTATGTCACAATTCAAATTCATCAATGTCTTTGTGTTCTTCCTCATCCATGGTACAATTTTCATATGCATACGAGGCAATTACAAAGACCATACCTTGGGTCAGACTCAACGTGACAGCCCTAGCTCCTCAAAGGAAGCCTTACGCAGCAGATTGGCCCAAGGCAACACGTCTTTTGATTTCTTGACTACTGCTTCCACATGCATTGATTGCGCATCCAAGCGAGAGGACTTGCTTGACAACTTCCATCCTTATCGTGCTATTATCTATTGGTCTACTGGTGAAAAGTTTTATTTCTTTCTTTTATTTTTACTTTGAGTTGTGATCTATACTTAAGGCTGCAATCCTTTCAGCAAGAAGGTTCATGTTAGCTGTATATCTCTGGTTGTGTGTTAATAAGGACTCCTCCAATCCTGAGGCCATGCTCTTGTTCATATAGTCCAGCTTCTCAGATGATTTGTTTTGCATACAGGTTTAATAAGTACAGTAAAAAGATACAACTCTGACACATGTATTCCCTGATTTTAAACCATGCAATATTCTCTTGTTTTGTTCAAACAACTGCCTCTTGGTCTCTGTACATTTTCTACTTCTGTACAATAAAGTGTTCTGGAATTCACATCCTTGTCAATGTAATCTACTTGTGATATGATCTATGAGGGGCCAAATAACTTTGCACAGTCAATAAAGCACACATCAACTTCTTTTTGGTATTCTTTGCCTCCAGTCCAAATCCTTCTAATAGTTCCATAAAGATTTCCCTAAACTGCATATTTGTGACTAAAATAAATTATTCAAAGTAAAACCCCCTCAAAATCCGTGGTATCAAATTGATACTGACTCACAGCAAACTTACAGGACAGGGTAGAACCGCCCCTGTCATTTTGCAAGACCCCTGTCAAGATTTACAGTAATAGAAAGCTTCATCTTTCTCTTGAGGAGCGGCTGGTGGTTTCGATCTGCTGGCCTTGCAGTCAGCACCACGATGTGTATTCATCATGCCACCAAGGCTCCTGTAAATAATTAGTGTATTCTTAAATCACTACACTTGCTATTTGGAAATAGATAATTATGATACATGCTCTGTAATATCCTTTCTAATGTAACTCTCAGTTACCTTTTTTGTCTTTATTTTGTCTGTTTTTCATGACGTTTAGTCTACTTCAAACTCTTGGTTTCAGTGTGTCACATAGTCCCTTGCCTCAGGGCTATCTTCTTACTCTTTCATCTGCTGAAACACACGTCTCCACGGCCCCGCCCATTTAGTCACAGGCATTACCCCCATACCTCCTTCAAATCTAAGCTCAACTAGCATTTTATCAGTGAGAACCTTTATGGCTGTCTTGTTTTTTTCTGAAAGCTTATCACCAATTTACATTTTGTATACTTTATTTATTTTGGTTGTCTTTATCGGTAGGAATAATAAGTTATATGTAGATAGAGGAAATAGGAAATGCACTGTGACATTATGGGGATTGCGAGCAAGGGCTCCAGATGAAATGTGTATGCATTGCTGAATGGAAAACTGGTCTGTTCTGTAAACACTCACCAAATCAAAATCAAAAGATTCTTAAAAAACAGAACACACGAAAAAACAGATTTTGTCAAATCCCAAGAGCTTACAACAGCCACACGGGAAGGAAATCTTTTGAAAATTCTTTTTTCAGTAACATTTTTTGAACAAGTAAATATATATTTTTAAAAATTTACCTCTGTTGACAATTATACCTAATCATCTCTTTTAAACATACCCTCATTGCATAAGCTACGAGGAGAATCCTCCAGATATCTGTCTTCAAAGCACTTTCACCATTCTCAAATACTTTGTATTTGCTTTCTTACATAAGCACATGGCTTCTGTGTTCTGTCTCCCCACGAGCAAACTCACTCACTAAGGCTCAGAAGTGTCCAGTTTTCTTAAAGCTTGCTCCCCATCACCCTCGCTGGCTCTTTCTTTCCCCTCGTCTGTCCAGTCTCTGGTGGCTGCATTGCCTGCTGTTTAGGAAGACATAAAATGCCCAGGAGCTCTTTCCCTTGTAGTTTACTTTCCGCCAGTTACCGGGGCCTCTCAATTTGCCAGAGATGAGGAACACCCAGACCCTTTCCTGGATGTTTTATATCTTCTTTCCCTCTATTTTCACATTTCTATTTCCTATCTGGGTTAACATGACTCTTCATGTATCTAGTGGCTTCTAAATGGGCTTCTCTAGCTATTACTGTATTTTTTGGATCATAAGACACACCCAGTTTTTAGAGCAGGAAAACAAGAAAAGAATATTCTGAACCAAATAGTACGAGTATACTAAAGCATTTATTAAAATAAAGCAAAACACAGTAATATTTAACAATGTAAACTCAACAGTGGTGTTAAGAGCCATTATCCCTCTCATTAACAAATGGGGGGAGGTGTGCCCTGTGCTGACCATGTGACCTGACTGATACTGAGACTCCAGGAGGCAGGACACAGCAATCCACAGCATGCAAACATCAGTGAAGAGTAAGTGGGTACATAAACAAATGTCCTGGATACCACACCTTCTGACCATAACACACACCCTCATTTCTCCCCATTTTTGGGGGGGACAAATGAGTCATATGGTCCAACAAGTATTGTAAGTTCTAAAGCCTTGTCTTTCTCTAATTTGCAACCATAGTATATAGTCTTGCTGATACACATACAAACACATAAATATATATATTTATATTTATAAATCTTGAGTATCTATATATCTTGAGTAAATGAGCTATATGCTCAATTTTCCTCTTGAGGAGTAAATAAAATAAACCCAGCAACACTGTTTAATTAGGTCAAGTACACTTCTAGTCTATGTGTCCTTCATCAGAGTGTGGGAGCAAAGACAAGGATAAAATGAAATCAGATGAAAACTGGCTGACTCAGCTCACTTGCTCTTTCCTAAAAGAAACTTTCCAGAGAAGGCGAGCCCTTCAGTGGTTCTCAATCTGTGGATAGAGACCCTCCCATGACCCTCCCACCCAGGTCACCTAAGACCATGGGAAAACATGTCTTCCTGATCGTCTTAGGAACCAAGACAGCATTCCTCTGTCTCCAGGAGGGTCCGCCCACATGCAGATACCCAGTGTGAAGACTGTTACCCAAGCTATACCATGCTTCAGGACAAAATTTCACTGATGTGTCATTAGAAGTAAACATTTCTCGTTTTTGTTTGTTTGTTTGTTTTGTTTTTTTTGGTGGCATCACTGCCCTCTAGTGGGAGTGGGAAGCCCAGCCTTGCTCCCGGAGAGCTGCTGCTGTGGCCGCAGTCCCGCACTCAACCTCTATGCCACCGGGGATCAGGCCAGAAATAAATATTTCACAATGTATAATTACATCTTGTTTTTGCGATGAATCACTATGCTTTAATTATGTTCAAGTGGTAACAATGAAAATGCATCCTGCATATCAGATATGTACATGATTATTCATAACAGTAGCAAAATGACAGTTCTGAAGTAGCACCGAAAATAATGTTATGGGGCGGGGGGTGGGGGGGAGGTCACCACAACATGAGGAACTGGATGAAAGAGGCACAGTGCTAGGAAAGCTGAGCAACACTTGCCTTCCATGCTGCATTATGAAGACTTCACTTCTGGGGTTGGATATTGAATATCATCCGAGGGTTGAATCACTCAACCCAGTTTCATACTGCAAAAGTGCTGCTGCTTTCAGTTTCTTTTATTAAGTTTTCCCATAAGAAGTCTTTTACTGGATAAAAGATATTCTGTAATAGAGATTTTTAAAAATATGCTAGATCTGATTCATTTGCTCTGTGATTCAGGCCCTCCATAAAAAGACATGTCTCTGGCTCATAGAGTTTTTTTTTTTAAGTTGGGTTGTCATTCTAAAACTAATCTACTGGGTTAAGAAATACTAAAAACCACACAGAAAAAGTTTCCTTGTGGTTAGTCAGTTTATCAAGTAGTTCAGGCACTCAGCATCAATATGCCGTCGTAGGCAGCTATAAATGAAATGAACAATGGAAAATGAATATCTGAAGCATGGCTATGGAGGTATGACTTTTTGTTTCAAGTGTGCAAGGTTTAAAATAGGAAAATGAATCAATTAAAAAACATGGATATGGTATAATTGGAGAATTGTGGCTATATCTGGAAACATGGACTGGGAGGAACACAGAATATTTCTGATGGATTAATTTCATATTTATGTAAAGATTAAAAGTCAAATAAAACCCAACAGATTAATCAAATACTTGTGCCCCCTATGCTGTGTTCTCTCTCTCTCTCTCTCTCTCTCTCTCTGCTGGTTCTCCAGTCTTAAAAGACTGGGGAATATGTTGTTCTTAACTTTGTCACGACAAACTGTCAGAAGCACAAATGATTCACAAACGCCAGTGATGTGTCCTAAATAGCCCTTCAGGCCCCATCGTTTTCCTCTTTGTACCTCAACAAGAGAAGACTCAGAGCATTGGAGGAACTTTTATTGATTTTAACATAGGGTTCCAGGAGCAGCTGTTTACCACACACCACCCCATCTTTGTGCAGCAGTCTCTCTCATACCCTCGTCTCCAGTTGGAGGTGCTATGAGTGGAGCTCTGGGGTTGACAGCCACCCCCACGTCTGAACTTCCCACTGGAGAAATTTCATGGAAACTTGAGTGGTTTGCTTTGTCCTGGAAGAGAAACACTCTCTGAAAGAGAGTCATCAAGAAGTCCTCTGTCGCACAGTGCCCTGTCCACTGGACAGCCATGACCCGCCAGTTGAAGAAGGAGGAGGTGCTCTATTTCCATCAAGATTGACGTCTTGGGATGCAGTTCTGCTCAGCCACGCAGGACCACTCGGAATGGGTTCCACAGCAGTGGTAGGTTGGACTCCTGCAGCAGCTTCTCCGCTTTCTGTGGGCTCTGTTGAGTAAGAGTGCATCCCCCTAGCTCAAATCTCATTGCTTCTCACCTTCTCAAACTGTTGAGAACTTCCAGAACCCTCTGATAAGCAGCCAGCACCCCATCAACCGAGCCTCCTTACTTTGATGAGCTCAGCAAGAATACTGTCTAACACTAAGTGTTCATAGTCTTATAAAGTTAGCTTTGAATATGGTGGGGGAGGCAGGGGAGTCTACAAAGCTCTGCAAGATAATACTCATCGATGAATCCCCAGGCCAGATCATAGGTTGCCTCACCCTGTTCAGCGGAGCACGAGCTTTCATACTTCCCAAAGGTAAGCCTCTGAGCGCCGGCAGTGGAGGACTCTTCACTTCGGTCTATGAGGGAGAACCTTGGGCAACTCGAGTATTTGGCAAACAGACCACATTCCTCTTCACACATTCCTGCATAGAGCGCAGGAACAACATGTACCTTCCACTTAAGAAAAGTCTCTAGGTATCCCATAGTTCCACAGGTTAGGCATGCAGAACACATTCTTCATTTCATATGGCATAACTTTGTACACACACATACACTGCAATCACTGAATTATTTGCTTGTGTGTGAGTGCATAAATATAGAGGAAATATTTACTGTGAAAGTTCACATGCATGTACACTGTGGTGCACCCCTTGAAACCCTATTTATTCTTTTCATCTCTCCCATCCCCATTGCAATTATATCCAGATCCCAAAATGAAGCTCAAGACTGACCTCTGAGCTTGAAAAGCTCTAAGAGCATGGTGCTGCAGGGTGAGACAATCCACAGCAGAAGTCTACAGAAACAGCCCTGAGCTGAGCTTTGAAAGAGAATCACTGTGTGCTCTGTCTTGAATATGATTCTGATGATTTCTTTTGCTTCTCTATAAAGTAGGAATGACTAAAATATAAGTAAAGACATCAGAGATGAACTCAAATGGCACACCACTATGGAGAGAAACTGTGCTCTTCTCTGTTTATATGGTATTGTCCCAACTGTGATGAGGGACATATTTCCAAGATAACATATTCACATGCTTGGCAAGTTAGTGCTGGTTTAAATGGGTCTCTCCTAAGAATTGTTTGTTTTCTCATAATATTGTGGCTGGGTACCAAGAGTGGCATTCCAAGAGGCCTAAGTGGCAACATTAAGGCAGTTTGGGAAATACTTTTCATTCTGTAAATTGATCATTCCTGAAGACCTATCTGGATTTATCAGGAGTGAAGGCATAGAAGCCATCTCTGGAGGGGGAATGCCACGTGGATAGAGAACTGGAAGCAATTCGTGGTAGCCATCTTGAAAACAAGTTTTGATGTCTGCACCATTCATCCAGGGCCTAAGTCTGGCTGTTATTCTCTTTTTCAGCAAGTAGTTTCTAAGGTCTCCTAAAGTCTTTTTCATCTCAGAACTCCGTGAAGGAGTTGGAGCTCCTAGGAGGCATTTTTTCACTTGACGTGGAAATGATACCAGAACTTCAACTTAAAGTCTATTGACACATTTCACTGCAAGGAACACTGGGAATGTAGTTTTTTCACACCCTGGAGACAAGAAAAGAAGAGACTTTACTGGTAAGGAGTGGTCACTACACATACCGTGATCCTATCTACCCAATCACGTTGCTTATCCCATATCCATGAGTTAATTCTGAAAAGTCTGAACAGTCAGATCTTTCAAGTCTATCATTTTCTCATGATGAATTTGGCTGGATTTTGTTTGGTTTTAAATATACTTTTGGTTCTCAGGATTGAGTTATAGTTTTATTGCTCTAGTCAGTTGACCAAAGCAGAAATGTAACTTGTGACGCTGGATGGGAAGCTTGTGACTAGTGCAATAAGATTCATCTTGCCGGCCGACTCAGAGCAACTGTATGCCTGGCAGAAGGAAATACTGTCTGGCCCTGAACCATCCACGCAATTGTTCTTTTGTTGTTGCAGGTACTGGGCCAATCCATCTTATCAAAGGGCTTCCCATTTTTCACTGTCTCTACTTCATCGAGCATGAAGTCTTTCTCTAGGAATCGGTCTCCTAGTAACAAGTACATGAGATGAAGCCTCATCATCCTTGCTTCCAAGAAACACGCTGGCTATTCTACTTCCAAGACAGATTTGTTTGTTCTTTTGGCAGTCTATGGTACTTTCAATAGTCTTCACCAGGCCCATAATTTAAAAGCATCAATTCTTCTTTGGCCTTCTGTATTCAATGAAGAATTCAATACAATGTCCAGGAAAGATAAAATCCTTGACAACTTCAATGATTTCTTTGCTCCTCATTATATTATCAGTTGACTCAACTGTGGAGAGTCTGGTTTCCTTCCCAGAGAGTTGTAATCCATACTGAAGGCTACAACCCATGATCTTCATCAGCCAGTATTCCAAGTCCTCTTTACTTTCAACACAGTTGTTAATAAGTCTTCCTTACGTCCTGATGCTAAGCTCTTTATTAGATAATCCACCTTCTCTGATTATTTGTTCAGCATAAATAAATATGGTGAGACCATAAAAGTCTCTTGTTCTTTTCTCACAACTGCCTCTCGATCCATGGACAGGTTTCACTCGAGCACAATCAAATATGATGGAATTCCCATGGTTCTCAAGGCGGTGTACAGTTTGTTATGATCCACACAGTCAACTGCCTTTCCATGGGCAATAAAACACAAGAAACCATCTTTCTGGTATTCGTTACTTTCAGCTAAAATCCAACTGACATAAGCATTGAGATCCTTTGTTCCAAGTCCTCTCCTAAAGCCAATCTGAAATTCTGGTAGCTTCCTGTCAATGTCTGACTGCAACTGTTACTGGATGATCTTCAACAAAATTTGACTCTTTAATTTATGCATTTTATTGGGTCACCTTCCTTAGGAAGGTGTACTTGTCTGTCAGTATGTCGTACTGTGGTGGCTGGTGTGTGGCTGTATTACTGGAAGCTGTGTGTGATGGTTAGAGTTTATGTCAACTAGACAGACACCCAAGGGTGAAAACCTGCCAGATTGGTATGCAGCCCAGAATAAGAGAAGACTTTGCAAGTCTCAGGCTGCTGTGCAAACTGCTTTGTTATGGGAGTTTAATCATCCAGTTCATACTGTGGTTCTCAACATGTCAGTGGCAGGTAGAGATGCAATTTGATTCTTTGGCTCCTATTAAGAATCACAGAGCAGACCCTTAAGATGTTGGAGCAAAGGGCTGCCATCCTCTGCAAACAATTATCTCCTTTTGAAGATAAGCCTTTGGCCTGTTACTGAGCCTGAGAAGGGATGGAGTACCTCACCACGGGACACCAAGTCACTATGAGGCCTAAGCTGCCCACCATGCAGAGGCTTCAAAGACCCACAGAGTCATATGGTTGGATTGCACAGCAGCAATTCCAGGGTTAAATGGAAATGCTGGATATGAAGTTGAGCTAGAATAAGACCTCAAGGTACACCCGAGCTACATGAAGATGTGCCCAAATAACTATGGTCTCCACTCTTGTTACAGTAGTCTTCTTCCAGTTTGTACCTATGATCTTATGGGGAATTTCTTATGATCAGTTGACTGAGGAACAGTAAGCTATTCAGTTTACTGTTGATTCTGCATGATATACAGTTTTCACTTGAAAGTAGACAGTCACAACATTGTAGCCCCATTTTGGAGTCTCCCTGAAGGATAGTCATCAAGGAAAACACTCCCAAAGAGCAGAATTTTGAGCAGTACACTTAGTTATTCAGTTTTCTTGGAATGAGAAATGACCCAAAGAATTAAAGTATACCAATTCATAGGTTTTGGCCAATGATTTAGCTGAATGGTTGGAGGGAGCATGATTGGAAAATTAGTGACAGGAAGTTATGGGAAAGAGAGGTATGGAGAGATCTCTGTGAATGGACAAAAACAAGTGAAGTAATTACATAATTGCTCACCAAAGAGTTACCTTTGCAGACCAGAACTTTAACAATTAAGTAGATAGGATGACGTTTTGAGATTGGGCGGGGGGGTTGATCATTTTATTGGGGATCAAACAAGTCATCACAATCCATGCATACATCCACTGTATGCAAAATACATTTGTTGCCATCATCATTCTCAAAACATTTTCTTTCTACTTCGGTATTAGCTCATTTCCCCCCTCCCACCCTGCTCCTCTCACCTTCATGAATCCTTGTTAAATTATAAATTACTATCTTGTCATATTGTACACTGTCCAATTTGTCCCTTCACTCACTTCCTTCTTGTCTCTACCCCAGGGTTGAAGTTATTTGTAGATCCTTACAACCAGTTCCCCCTTTCTACTCTACCTTCCCTCCACCTTCCTGGTTTGTCACTCTCATTGCTGGTCCTGAAGGGATTTTCTGTCCTGGATTCCCCATGTTTCCAGTCCCTATCTGTACCAGTGTACATCTTCTAGTGTACCCAGATTTGTAAGGTAGAATTGGGATCATGATAGTGGAGGGAGGAGCATTTAAGAACTAGAGGAAAGTTGCATATGTCATCATTGCTTCGCTGTACCCTGACTGGCTCATCTCCTCCCCACGACCCTTCTGTAAGGGAATGTCACTTCACCTATAGATGTGCTTTGGGTCACCAATCTGTTCTCTCCTTCATTTAGAATGATATGATTTTAGTTCTTTGATGCCTGGCACCAGATCCCTTCAACACCCCGTGGTCACACAGACTGGTGTGCTTCTTCCATGTGGTCTTTGTTGCTTCTGAGCTAGATGTCCACTTGTTTACTTTCAAGCCTTTAAGACCCCAGATGCTATATCTTTTGATAGCTGGGCACCATCATTTTTTTCCCCCGCTTTTGTTTATACACACATTTGTCTTTAGTGATCATGTTGGGAAAGTGAGCATCATGGAATGTCAATTTAATAGAACAGCGTGTTCTTATATTGAGGAAGCACTTGAGTGAAGGCCCAATGCCCATCTACTGCCTTAATACTTACCCTATAAGTATATGCACGTAGATCTATTTCCCCATCATCATATAAATATAATTACCTATGTGCACCCATGCATTTGCACCTCTATAAATGCCCTTTGTCTCCTATTTCGTTCCTTTCTTTCCTTTTACTTTCCTCTTGCCCCTCTACAATGCTCAGTCTTCATTTGGGTTTCAGTAATTTCTGTTACATTACTGTTGATCAATCCCTATCAGGCCTTTCGCACTCACTTTGCCACTGATTTTGGATCTTATTGTTCCCTTTTCCCTGGGTTGGTATGCACTACATTCTTTTCCCCAGATCCCCCTCTCCCATGTCCCTCCATAATCATCATTCCCATTGTTGATCCAGCCATATTATCTAGATAGACTTGCAGAGATAATAATATGTACAAAAAAAGAGAGACATTGTCAGATGAAGCAACAAAAGAAAACAAAATGATGACAATAAAAAAAAACAATGTCCAGAAAAAATATATTAATAAGTAAACAATAATAATAATAAAAGAAAAACCTGTAAATAGTTCAAGGTCTATTTGACGACCTGTAGGAGTGTCTGCAGGTTGAGTCTGAAGGGGTGCCACACCATGACCCCAAAGTATATCCTTGGCCCTCCCTGGGAAACTCCATGCTCTGCTCCCTCCCCACCCCTACTCTGCTGCAAATCCTTAGTGTTCTGTCTTAGTGTGGTGGGATCAGAACAGGTACAATCCTGACCCTGCATATCCAGTGTTTTCCCCATAGGACCTTGGGTCAGTGAGGAATACCATGTTTCATAGAGGGGTCGGCCATAAAGTCTTCATGTTCATTGGCTTTTCTGAGTGGGAATTGTCCTCAAGGTTAGGTGGGCCAGGATTTACTCCACTCTCTCTTCCTCTCCTTTCATTTGTTCTCATGTGCTTTGGTCAGATATGTCCCTCTTCCTGAGCTGTAGCCTCAGTAATGAGGATGACAGGTTATGTGGGTAATAGTCATTCTCTTTCCATAGCTACTCTCATTCTTGCCCAATGAACACTTGAACAAAGTGACCACGGTGGCAGGGATGGAGGTTATATATGGACTCAGAAACATCGTCTTCCACCCACCAAGGCTGACTTAACTATTGCCATTGTTGACTACCCAATCTACCAGCAACAGAGACCAACATTGAGTCCAATATGTGTGATCATTCCTGGGGGTTTCAACCAGAAATCTCGTGGACAGTTGATTACATAGGAGCACTTTCTTCATGGAGAGGGCAGCCTTTTGTACTTACTGAACCAGACACTCTGAATACAGATTTGCTTTCCCTGCTGCAGTTCTTCTGACATAACTACCATCTGAAGACTTAGAGACTGTCTCATTCTTGACATGACATGCCACAGAGCATTGCCTCAGATCATGAAATGCACTTCATAGAAAATGAAATGAGACAATGGGTTCATGCTGATGGAATCCACTTACCACGTTCCCCATTATCCTGAAGCAGATGGTTTGATAGAATGATGGAATGGACTTCTGAAGACACAATTACAACACCAGCTTGGTGGCAACTTCTTGCAAGATTGGGGTGATGTTCTCCAGAATGCTGTGTGCACTCTAAACCAGTGGCCTATATATGGTGCTGTTTCTCTAGGAGCCAAGATTCATGGGCCAAGAAATGAAGGAATAGAAGTGGGAGTGGACCCACTCTCTCTTATTCTGTACGATACTCTAACTACATTTTTTTTGTCTCATGTCCCTGCAAACCTTTCTTCTGTAGGTCTAGGGATCTTAGTTCCAAAGGGACTAATCATATTGAATTGGAAATTGATAATGCCTCCTAATATTTTTGGACTACTCATTTCTCTGGGTCAACAGACAAGGAAAGATGTAATAAGTATCATGATTAATCCTAATTGCTCAAGGGAAATAGGATCGGTATTGTATTATGTAGGTAAGAGAGTGTATCTGAAGTCCAGGGGGTTACTTAGGTCATCTCTTAATACTAGCATGCTCATTGATTAAAGTCAACAGCATGTTAGGACACTTTAGTTTGTGCATGACTACTTATAGGCCAGACACATTGATAATTAAGGTTTTGTTAACCTTACAGGCAAAGAACCATGGTCAACTGAGGTATTTCCTGAATTCAAAGGAAATAAAGAATGGGTGAGGGAAGTTTTAATACAATCAAGACCACGTGACCAGCTGCAGAAAAAAAAGAACTGTAATTGTTCTGAGTAATTCCTATCTATCTGTGTGCACTTAATAATTTTGCTTTATGTATAAACGATATATGTATAAACTATAATATGTATAAACTATAATATATGTATAAACTATAATATGAAAATGAGGTTAGTGCATTTTTGGTTGTACATGTGATAGTTGTATTATGTTTGGCACAAGTGTGAATTCTAGATTGCTTTCTTTGGAGATTATGCATGGCTAAAGAGTTGTGTACAGGTGCCAAGTGGACAAGGGGTTTTACATGATTGTTAGAGTTTATGTCAACATGACATTCCTAGGTGAAGCTATGGGTGGAGCCTCACCTATCAATCAAGTTGCAACTTAGTGACAGCTCCTTGAGAGTAAGGTGTTTGTATAAGAAAGAGATGCTAAGCAGAGTTGAGTTCTCTTCTGTCCCCTTGTCTTATGCTGCAGTAGGATCCTGTGTCTAGTTTGGTAATCTCCTGAGTCTGCCCTACTGATCCCAGAAGCCAACAGTGAACTGCTGATCCTGGATCCACTCAGTCAACCTCAGATTCATTTACCTCTGCATTCACCAGCTTGTGATCTTCCTGCTATACCATCTTCCTCCCCATTCATCAGTTTCTCCAGCCACAGGAGTCAGAGAAGTTCACATCTGACTGATAGAGTTGAGCCATACTGAACCTACCTAATTCTACAACTGTGTAAGTCATTTCTTGAAATAAATATATATGCGTGTATATGCACACACACAAATATCACTTGTTTGTCTCCTTTAGAATATCAAAGCTAACACCTCTGGTTACTGGCATTTCAAAAAACAGAAAGGCCACCCAAAGTGGACTGGTTTGGGGAGATTTTCCAGACAATGGACAGATTATGAAGATAGTATAGGCTGCCCATTTCTGAGGAGTTAGTGTAAACGTGGCAAACAGTGGTAGAATATGGAAATGACATTTGAAAGTAAACTGTTCCTATCTCTATCATGTATGCTTTGGTAAAGAATATAGCAAACCGGCTCCCAGGAGCAAAGGCTGGGCCTCCTACTCCCACCACCAGGGCAGTGATGCCTAAAAAAAAAAAAAAGAATATAGCAAAACCAAAAATAAACTCCTGCACTCTGTTTATGAGAAAGAAGTTCTGATGGCATGGTGGTTACTCAGTGGGTTTCTAACCACAAAGACAGCAGTTTGAAACTAGCAGCCACCCTGGGAGAGAAAAAAAATGAGACTTTCTACCCCTGTAAAGATGACAGCCTCAGACACTCACAGGGGCAGTTACCCTCTGTCCTGTAGGGTTACTGGGTGTCTGTAGCCACTTGATAGCAATGAGTTTAGTTTAGTTTTTTGGTATTTATGAGAAAGCTACACACACCAAAATGGCATTGGTTTGGCAAAATATAAAAAATTAAATATTTACTTTTAAATGGATCCCGTACATCAAAAGATGTTCCAACTCCAAATGTTCTCAGTCTAACTGGAAAATGAAAAAATCACTACCTGCACCTTTGCAAACCTCGTAGCCCAGAATATTACTCATCTATTAAGTGTAGACTATGTTCTAGGCAAAGAGCACTGACGGCGTAGGTGTTCTGCATTGAGTTGCAATCTGCCAGGTTCCATGGGAGAAAACTGAAGAAGTCTCCGTGGACATGTAAAGGATCGAAAGGCCACAGAAATAGTTTCTACTTTGCCCTGCGGGGTTGCTCTACTCAACGTCAGTGCATTGTTGGGGTCATGTTCTAAGCATTGTTTGAGCTGCTATGGTCCGTCAGGGATAACCAAATGTCTTTGACCAGGAAGAATGCATTCTCAGGTGAGACTTACAGTGCAATGGAATCACATTCAGTAGCCAGCCCAATGTTGAAACTTGATTCTACATAAATGCTTTCAGAATGGGAAGGAATTGAATTGCCCTAAACTGTAAAATGCAAAGTAATCTGGGGCTATTTGATGTTTTAGGAGGGAAAGAGCTTATTGGATCTGATAAAATGAAATTAGGAAGAAAAAGGCTAAAACACACGGCATGTACTAATTAGGTACACAGTGCTGGTGTGATTAATGGTGCTCAGAAATATGACAAGAATCTCAATTTGTACATTTTACTAATTTAACTTCCCTGTTGTTTCACCTCATATTGAGTCACTTTGATACAACTTCATATGTTTTAGTTGAATGCATTACTGGAGGGTGATAGATATGTTGGAAATTTCTATTAGCAGCTGATGTGAGATATCACCATTAATGGGATGACTCAACCCAGTTGCTACTCAATAAGAAGTTAGATTTTCTAATAAAAGGTAAAGTTTTCCCCTTAAATGCACACATTCATATTCTAGAAAAATATTTTCTTTAATAAGAGTAATACAAAATAAATCCTTCTGAATTACTTTAATTTGCATAATGGCCAGAAAAGCCTTAATAGCTTTATGTACTTAATTACACCTACAATTGTAACTGCTTTTGTAATCAAGTAATTATTTCAAGAAATGCGTGAATGCCAGCCAGAGTGGTGAGCAACAATAATAGAATCAGAGGATAATTCTCTACGGACTACTTCTTAACCTTATTTTGTACATCTAAATGCAGTCTCTCATTTTATCTAGGCACTCAACCGTTTGCATGGGACATTGAAAACAAACTCGGCACAGATGATATTGTGAGGTTTTCCGATTA
The DNA here is from genome assembly GCA_004026705.1 of Nesogale talazaci. NCBI lineage: Eukaryota > Metazoa > Chordata > Mammalia > Afrosoricida > Tenrecidae > Nesogale > Nesogale talazaci. The sequence continues at coordinate 43,079 of PVJH01006013.1, forward strand.
CACTGTGGAAAATGAGCCATTGGAAGAGGTATTGGGAACATTCTGTATTATTCCATCACTGAATTACTGTGTCACCTTGAGCTGGCTCTTCAGCTATCTGCTCCTTAATCATTTACCGTCTGTTAGATGGGAAAACTTCCTCCATGGTTTTATAGAGATTAGATAATAACTATAAAGTGTTTCTGGAAAAAAATCTCTTGGCAGATGTGTAGCAGGGATAGATCTAATAGTTTATTATTAACTGAGAAAATGGATTCAAACTAAGACATAAGCAGCAGTCATAGTGAGAGGTCCAGGGCTTTTGATGGTGCATAACAGGCAAGGATAAGCAAAAATTAGGACCAATAAAGACTGTGGTGCATGTGATGCATACCACTGACTCTGAATTTCTTCATGCTGCAGAGTCCTACTGAAATGGAACACATTTGTCCTATAGCCATTATAAAGCAAGACAAGTTTGAGAATATAATTTTTTGATCATAAGTGTCTAAACAGCTCTGGCAAACAGATTCCTTAAAGAACTTAAAGCACTTGTAGGCAAGTGGAAGATGTTTAAAGAGTTAGTCTTCCAGTGCCAGCCATCATTTCTAAGACTATTCAGCAGCTTGGGAAGGAGGTGTTGAGAGTAATTCACAGCTGGAAATACTGTATTTGCAATCTGGAAAATATGTCTCCGAAGTAGGTAACTCTCCAACAGGATTTTCCAATAGCAGCGTTTTGAAGGAAGAGGTACTCTATTGACGGAGATGAAGTCATTGAAACAAGCTCAGGACGCCTAACCTGAAAGTAAATTTAGATCAGGGAGTGAGACTATAGATTAGATCACCTCTTTGTGAGCCAACCAGGAAATCTCCATTGGAAAAATGAAGATATGATATTATTATACAGCTAGTGCATTAATTGGCCTTTAAATTTATATCAAGGAATCCCAACAAAAACATGGTAATGTACCAAGAAGTCAAAATCCAAGGGAGGTTGGTGGATACAGGTGTGTGTTGTAGGCGGGTTATCCAAAAGTTCCATGTGATTGTGTTTTTATTTAGAGATACTGGCTCAAGTCCCTATTTAGGGAACTGTATTGTGAATTATTTGCTAAAGAGAAGAAACTTCTGGCAAGAGGAGACTTACCAATCAACTGATGCTTTTAAGTGTGACATCTGCTAAAGGTGTGGTAGACACTAATGAATAGTAAGTAGCTCTCTACAGAGGACTATTCAGTCAATAAATATTTATGTAAGTCACAGCTATGCATGAGGCATTGTGCTTGGCTTGTAGAAAAAAAATAAGGTATCTTTCATTGCATTCATGACTTAATGGGGACAAAAAGTTCTGGAGGGTAGTTACAATGAGATTTGGAGTATAATACTATATGAGTTATGTATTTTTTAATGTAATAGCAGGAAGAGAATGCTAACCGGGTGTTAATGGACTTTTATTGCATCCCCCAAATATGTCAATTTTCACTTCTATGCCTGTAGTTAAAATCCAGGTTAGGACTGGTTGTCTTTGATAGATCATTCTTTTTGAAAACATGAAACAACGGAGCTCATATGGAGGAAAAGAGATGTCAAATCATGTGATGATTATCCAGGCTCAAAGAGACAGGGACTTTCCTCCAGAGCCAACAGAGGAAAAAGTTCTTCCTCTGGAGCTGGCACTCCAAACTTGAATGTCTGGCCTCCTAAACCATGAGAAAAACATATGCATGCTTATTAAAGTCATCGACTTGTAGTATATTGGCTCTATCTGGAACTGGGAGTGTGGTATTACTATAATAAATATTTAAAATATAGAAATGATTTTGGAATTTGGTAATAGCTGCACACTGAAAGAGTTTTAAGGTGCCACAGGAGCACTAATGGCACAGTGGTTTTGTGTTGGGCTGCTAACTGCAGGTCAGCAGTTTGAAATCAGCAGTCAGTCAACTCCACCCGAGAAAGAAATATATATATTTTTCTACTTATCAAGAGTTACAGTTTAGGAAACTCACAGGGACAGTTCTACCCTGTCCTTAGGACCATTATGAATCAGAAAGGCAGTGAAAAACAAACAAACAAAATAAAAATGTTTAGATTTTCTGGAAGGGACTGTTGTTAGAATTATGGACCTAAGAGACAATTTTGATGAGGTCTCAGAAGTGAGATTGGCTTTAAAGAAAGCCTCTATAATCCTAGCAAATTCATATGGTATGCAGCATCATGTGGCTAGCAATGCGAATATTAAATATCTTCCTGGTAAAAATTTAATGGAAAATGATTTACATGAAATATGATTGGACAATAAAGGACGAAGGATGTTTCTCTTTATGCAGTGACAAAGAATTTGTTTGGATTATGTTCTAATGTTTGGTGGAAGGAAAAACTTGTAAGGGGTGAACTTGGATAACTGGCTAAGAAGATTTCTAGGCAACATTTTCAAGGGACTATGTGGTTTCTTTTTGCCACTTGTAATAAATACATGAGGGAAGAAATGGATTGAATTATGAATGATGCAGAATGAAAATGTAATTTAAAAATTTGGGAAATTCTGCTGTACAAACTGAGGACACATGCCCTAGAATTTTCACCAAGGATTTGTCAACTTGATTTTTTGTTAAAGACATGAAGCCTATAGCAATAGAAAACTCATCTTCTTAAACCAAAGGGGACATCAAAAGGAAATGAGAAGTTGTTCATCTCTTGGAATTCTACAAGCAGGAAATAAACCAAAGAAGCTACATCTGTTGTCCTTCAAAACTAGAAAAAGATCATCTTTGGAACAATTCTTAGATCAGCTGAAGTGTTGAGAGGAGTTTGGGAAACAGGAGTGTGTTGAATCCAAAGGTGGCTTACAGCCTCTTAATTTTAACAGTGTGAGACTATCACTAATTCAGTTTCAGTGTGTGGTGCTGCCATTCATAAGTCCCAGGTTGATGAAAATATTTTCTAGAGCTGTGGGAGTACGTTTTTCATGCCCAAGGACTGGAGGACTTGATCTGCCAGGGCTAAGTGTGGGCTTGCTCCTCAGATGGACTAGAAAAATAGAGCCAGCCAATGTGAGGCAAACAGAGCTGCCATCCTGCTAAGCTTAGAGTGCTGAGCTGAAGCTCAGGGGTAAGAGGCCTCCACCCAGAATCCAGAGAGGATGGTCTAGCCTTCAAGTCTGCAGTTCTGGACAAATGCCCAAATAATAGGAGAGAAGAGAGGATTATTTTCAAGACACGAGAGGGACTTTTATGTGTTTTGCTGTGTATTTATTAATTTTTCTTTCCCTCCAACGTCTCCCAGTGTTTTGAGCATGCTTCACCATTATACTTTGGAAATAGAGAACTTGTAGGCTAGATTTGCCCCAGGGAAGAGTGAGTATCCTTAGAATCTCATCCATAATTCATTCAAATGATTCAGAAAATGAGATTTTGTACTTACAGTTGACTTGAGATTTGAGGGGTGATGCGATAGGATGAGTGTCATTTGCTTGGGGGGGGGGGGTCAAAGGATGGAATGCTATGGGTTGAATTGTGTCCCCTCAGAATGTGTGTTGTAAATTCTAAACTATATGCCTGTGGTTGAAATTCAATTTGGGAGTGTGTTTCATGGAATAGGTGAAATTTGAGCTGGACCGTAAGATTGTATAGAATTCTTAACAATTGAAAGGAAGGAAGGAAGGCTATTGAAGACAAAACAAGAACAGTACCAGCCAAGACAGACAACACAGTGAATGTTTAAACTCCATGAGTGAGGCAGTTTGGCTAGACTGTAAATGTATGTGGTGGTGAGCATGAAAACAGAGATCTGTCCCATAACCAGGAGTTATTATTTTCCTTTACTACCTGGATAATAGAGAATCATTGGATATCCTTGAACATAGGAATGCTGTAATTAGTTTTATTTTTCAAAAAATCAAATGGCAATGTGGTAAATAAATTGCAAACTCGAGAGTTTGTGGAGATACTTATTAGGATAATAGTGTAATGTACATGAAAATATCAAGTAAATTTATAAAGGACAAAACTAAGTGAAAAATTGCTATTATTATTGTGGTGCAAGAAAAAAAAAGATGAGAATCTAACCTATAGAAATACTTAAGGGAATAGGAAACAGCAAATTTTGGGGAAATATTTTAGAGCTAGCCTTAAGGGTAATAAAAAAGAGAGCACTTATTGTGCAGATAGTTGGACCAAGGACTAAGTATTTTGAATTCAATACTTAACCTGTGCTCACTTTGGCAGCACATATACTAAAAAATATATACTTAATTATTCTTTAATTCTTCAAGAAGGATCAACCATTTTGAAAACACAGAATTGAGCAAAGAGAGATTAAATAGCCTACCCAGGTTTTACAACTGGCTAAGTGACTGTGGCAGTCATGTGATTATGTTAATTTCATAATTGAGATGTAGGGGTGGAGGCTAGCCTGTTAATCTGGAGATAGCCATTGAGTAGCCAGTGAGGCCTCCGTGTGGGCATGGCTTTCACCTGAGACTTCTGGGAAATCTTGCGATATTTCCCTCGTGAAGATGAGAAGCAATTTTCCCAGTTTTGGGGAGTTAGTCTCAGAGATGATGAATCATGGACAAGACAAGATGGCAGCATAAGCCTGAGGAGCCAACAGAGAGACCACACAGCTTTGCCCTGATGGACCCAGACCTCTGAAGCTAGGGTGGCCAGCTGGGAGACCTCTGCCAGCGATTAGTTGCTTCTGCCACCATGGGATGCTGTTGATGGACCCTGAGCCATGGACGCGAGGAGCCATGAGGGGACCCCTGGCAGTGACAGGACTCTGCACCCACTGATCTGTGACTTCATGAGTTGGAAGGAGAGTTTATAGACTGATATCGGGCATGTGGATTAATATTGGACTTATGACTTTGTACTGGACTGGATTTGGATGCTTTCTAAATGTCCTATTTCTTTTATATATAAACCTTTTCCTTATATCCATATGCGTTTCTATGAAATTTCTTCCTCTAGTCTACCTGGACTAACAGTGACAGAGTCAGGAAATGAATCTGAATAGTTTGGCTCTTGGAGTTTTGCTTTTAACTGCAAAATACCAAGCCATACTCTCAGGTGCACAAGGAGATGGCAAATTTGATATAATCATTCGGGGATAAAAAGAAAGACCAAACACATTGCCATTGAGTCAATTTCAACTCAGAGAGACCATGTAGCGGAGAGTAACACTGCCTCATGGGTTTTCAAGGCTGTAATCTTTGCAAGAATGGATTGCAACACCTCTCTCTTGGGAGGGGTCTAGTACAGTCAAACAATGACTTTTGGTTAACAGCCAAAGATCTAACCACAGTGTCACCAGGGTCAAAGGTAGTCAAAAATGGTGTATAGTAGTTGTTCTGGGGGTACGTTTTGCAAACCCTAGCTTTGCAGAATGCTCATGGATTATATTTGAAGAAGAGATTCATGTGAAATTAAAATAAACAAAATATTTTTTTGTTGCAGGACTCTCAGTCTTTAATAATTGGCATTTAATATGAATCTCCCAGTTTTTGAAATCACAAATCTCTCCCCCGCCCCCCCCCCTCTCTCTCTCTCGCTTTTTAATTTTCTTATTTGGGAGTTTAGAATTCCTGGAACACTATCTTGAAAATGTTGATTTCCAGATACAAGAGCAACAACTAGGCTTAGATTAGATGGTAAGTTTGCCTTGGGTTTCTTTCCCTCTCCCCCAATAGTTTTACTGGAATATCTATCATGTACTATATACTTCCTTAGTTCACTAATATTTCAAAGTAGTTGCATATACATAACCCAATCTGTTCTAGAACATCCTCTCCTCTCCTGGGTTCCTTATTTGCTCCTCATTTTCTGATAATCTACCATATCTCCACCCCACCACTTCTCCAATAATTCATTTACACCTCAACATATGCCCATCCTGTGCTTCATTAGTAGAAAACATTAAAAAACAAACAAACTCAGTGTGGTTGGTAGAAAACATTAAAAAACAAACAAACCCAGTGATGTAGTTATACAATCTGATGTCAATTTGAGAGGATTAAGAGTGAAAGGGTATATTCTAGTCTGTCAATCAGTCATAGCCAATGAGGCCTCTATGTGGGCATGGCTTTCCTCTGAGGATTCTGAAACTCTTGGATTTTCTCCTTGGAGGCAGGAGACAGTATTCTCTCTTGGCACTCACTTCCTTGAAGACTATCTACTGACAAGACACATGGCATTACACTGATAAACCCTGCGCCCTAGGAACTAGAGAAGTTACACGGAGACTCCTGCCAGTGCTGAGATGCTTACAACATCATTGGATCCACAAAACTTTCTACTCACTGGCCTATGATTGACCTGCATTGATATTGAAGAAGACTTTATAGATTGGTACTGGACATATGGGCTAATATTGGACTTATGGGCTTGGACTGCAATGGGATAGGATGTTTTCTTAATGTACAATAACCAAATAACTCTCTCTTAGACACATATGAGTGTATCTATGGATTTGTTTCTCTGGTCTATCCAGACTAACACACTCAGAAACATATTTAAAAGAAGAAAGAAAAGACCAATGATAATATTAAAATATACCACAGGAAAAATACCTCTGTTGAGTTAATAGCAGGAGGTAATTGAAAGCTAGAACAAATGAGATGGACAGGTGTGAGATGCCTGGTGGGAAGGTGCATGAATATTATGAATATGGTTTTGATGGAGGAGAGGGAGATGGGAAATGTTGATGTATAAAACCGTCATATTTGGGTCTTACTAGACTGGATTAGAGTTTAGCAGGAATGGTTAACCTCAGCCATGGGAGTGGTGAGAAGACCTGGTAGTACATGTCAAATGCTACCTACATGCACTGTTTGTTGGTGCAAAACCCAGAGGTTAAAGTTTAGTTGATGCTTAAATTTGATAGTACTTTATTATGTTATTTCTAATGGTGAGTCATCTGTTAAACTTCAAGTACAGCTGCATCGTAAGTTCCCAAACTACCCTTTTTTAAGGAAAAAAAATTACTCAGCGCCTGCCTGGCAATGAAAAACATTTGTTCTATGGCTCATAATCCAGGCTAAAGTCTAAGTATCTGCTTTTTCAGGTCCCTGGGTTGTACCACTGGTCCCCGGGGATGGCAGGCGGTTAGGGGTAGGGAGGAGGGGAAACACTAGTCAACATGTCTCAAATTAGCTGTAGAAGTTCTTTTAAATGTTGTTTTATTGTATTTTAGGTGGATATTCAGCAAAATATATTTCCCATTATTTCATACCATTAGTTACTTTTTTCTCAGTATGTCATCATTCCCTTATTTCCCTTGGGTTTGTTCTGTTTCCATTGGTCTTTCCATTACTTTCTCCTCTTTGCTTTAAGTTTGACCATTTGGTCATATATGGTTGTTATCTAAGGGAGAAATCAGAGGTATCTTTATGTATTAGTCTGGGTAGACTAGAGAAACAAATCCATAGACACTCATATGTGTATAAAAAAGAGCTTTGTATACAAGAACAATGAAATATTGAGAGAAGATCCCAGTCTAGTCCAATACTTATCTATAAAGCCCTCCACAGACTCGTGAAACATATGGAATGACACCAATGCAGGAAAATCACCGACCAGTGGGATGGAAGTTTTGTTATCCAGTGGCAGTTGTAAGCATCTCTGGGTGGTTTCTTTAGCTATGAAACTCTGATATACCTGCGGCAGTTTCATGTGGCATCTCAGAAAAGTCTCATAGGGGGTGAAGAGAGAGATTGAGAAATTCCAAGGAGGAATACAGAAGGATCCCCTTCACTCTGAATCCTCAAACTGACACCAGATTATGTAACTACCACACCTTATAATCGATGTATTTTTTCAGTACAGCTTTTCAAGAAGGAGTATGCATGTCTTGATTTATAAAAACACCACCCTAGTTTCTTCTTCTTTTTTTAGGAGACATAGGCTTTAGTATGAACACACAATAGCTAAACCTAACTCTTCAGTGCAACGATATGAATCCATGGTTCTCATTCCCAATGTCACTTGTCCCCATCCTGCCACATAACAATTTTTGGGGGGGGCATCACTGCCCTCTGGTGGTCAGGGAGCTACCCAGCGCTGCTCCTGAGAGCCACCACTGGATTTGAACCACCAAGTCCACGGGCCGCAGTCCCGCACTCAATATCACTTACACCACTGGGGCTCAGTCCTCCTCATAAGAATTTATAAAAACATTATCATGCTCTAATATTGAAATAGAGCTTTGGATTTTTAACAAATGCTCTCCTATTCATGTAATCTATGGCAACAGAAGCATCTCTCAAGCAAACAGCTCCAAGAGGATCTATTTTAGCAGCCACATCTGTGAACCATTCTAAAGGCTTGTAATAAAAAAATTAAATCATACACTATCTGACCAGAAATAACGAAAGCCAAATTGGATTCCTCCCTGGAAAATAAACCTCAAATTATGTTGCAAACCTACAGACATTTAGGGGTAAATTTTCAACAAGATCATGCTTAATTTATTTTAAAAAAGATTGAATTTTAGATCTCATTGAGGACATGTTTCCAATGTCAAGTCTAATGGAAACCTAAAGAGAGATAGCTTTAAAGAGAAAGGAGGAATGTACCTAGGCCTTTATTTACTTATTTATTTCATTTTCCCTATCGTCCCAAATTCAACCCACACATCCCCTGGCTAGAAGAATGTACCAAAAGCCCAGCCCTGGTTCCAGTACTGCCACTGTTCAGGATATCTGAATGGTTCCCCACGACCTAAACAATGAGGTCCAAACGTCTTCCCTGACCGGACATCACCCTGGTGTGGCTTTTCAAAATGAACTCCTACAGTTCTCCTTCTTGCTTGCAGGACTCCAGCTGATGCTTTTCATGTTGACCATACCAATTTCCTTCTTTTCTAATTCTGTTTCTTTGCTCCGGTTGGTCTTCCTTCTTAGATTGTCTTCCCCACCTCACCAACTCCATTGAAGAGCAACTGCCTTCTCTCATTCCCTGTATCATTGCATGCTGAAATCTTACCCCACTTTGCAATTTTCTAACACATATTATTGCTAAACAGGAAGGCTTCACGGTATGGTAGAAAGATTCCTGCAGCTTTTGAATTCAATCCAAATGCATTTTCCAATACCATCTTTGCATCTGATGGACTAAGTGGCCTTTGGCAAGTCTCTTACCCTGGATAAAATGCAATTTCCTTATCTGTAAAATGGGGATAGCATATCAAGTATTAGAGCCTTTAACACTCTAGTTGACCCACAGAAACGAGTAATCATTACTCCATCTTTGATAGATCTTAATTTCATTTTCCTCCTCAACTTCATGATCTGCAAGAAAAGGCTATGCAATTGGAGAAAGATTGCATACTTCATAGGATTGTTGACCAAAAAAATTTATGTCTAAGCTACTAGATCTATTGGTATGGAGGAAAAAAAATACTCAGTGGAAACGCTATTGTCCTTTTTTTTCATTCAGAAGCATAAAAATCTCAAAAGGCAAGAGTTGTGTGTAACTCCTCCTTGCATCCCAGCCAGTGTTGAGCAGATACGAGTAATAAGCATTCCATAAATATTTGTGGAATTGATATTTCTATATTATTGACGTTGAGCCTGTGAAGTAAGAAATAAGAAGCTGGAGAAATTCAGAATGAAATCCATTTGCTAAGTTTTATTTCGAAAGAATTCAAGCTAATAAGCATTTGATCGAATTGGGCATTGACTTTGATACCCCAAACCCTGAAAGACAGAGAGCATCAAAAACCACCTTTAAAAGGAAAAGGAAGAATTCTAGCATGAACATCTCACCCACTGGCTACTAGAGCAAATGAAAAGAATGAAAAGAAAACAAAAAGTCCTCAATACACAGAGAGCTGTCCCTCATATAGGGGTCCTTTCATCACATGCTGAGTTAATGAGTCTGAAACCCAGAGCAGGCCTTGCTTGGCCGGGGAGTCCATTCAGGAAAGCCAGGGTGGAGTCATTTATAGAAGCCAGCATCTGTTTCTAGATGTTAGAATCAAGAAATGCCAGGAGCTGAATTAGAGAATCTGCCTGAACCAAGGCAACAGGAGACATCCGCAGGAAGGCAGGCTGGAGTGGTGTGAAAGGAGGGGAAGAAGAAAGGACAGCACATGTTCTGCTTATGGGTGAGTCTGGGGAGTCTTGAGTATCTTTTAAAGACCAAGCATGGATCTTGGGAAATGCTATGAGGAGCCTCTGACCTATGCACCAAGTTGCCCATTGCCACGCTAACCAACCGGTGACTTTAAAACCAATGATGTCCTTAAGTCATTCACCTAATTTTACAAGTGTGCAAACACTTTTGGAAGAGTGAAATAGAGGGACTGAAGAAAAAAAAAACAGGATTTGTCTGGGCTCCACCTAGTTTCAGACAGGGCTGCTGGGGAAAGATGGTACTTAATGAAAAGAATAAAAACAACAGCTTGGAAATGATGAGGCTTAGATTTTTTTTTCCAGCTCCACCCTGACTTTTTATATACGACCTTTGGCAGGCCCAATTGACTGGCTTTTGCTTCCCTTAGGATCAATTCCCTTGTTATTTTCAAGGACTCTGTATACCAAGTTGCTTTCTGGAATAAAACCAGGTTTTATTCTTGGGCTTCTATGGTGAGTGTTTTGGTCTCTGAGATTGCTTCATGATTACATGAAAAGTTAATACGCAATGGCTCACACACCTACAAGTTGAGGTTAACCGAGAAAGACAAAGCAAAAAGGAACTCTAATAAATGATTTAGCTGCTATAAATAAATCACTGACTTGCCTATGAAACAAGGAAGGACAACCATCTTTCTCTGCTCATACCTAACTGCCTTAGCACTCCATGGTACACATTGTGGGCTGAAAGGACAGTGGAGCCCGAGAAGGAGGTAGCAGGTGACCTTTCTGCATTGACCTCACGTGACCACCAACTGATGCCCTTGAACTCTCCAAAGATTGCTGATACCAAATTTGTACACAGATGATTGTTTTGAAAGTAACACCAATATCCATGCTGTCTAGCCACTCAGTGCCTATCTATGGAGGCCTGATGGCCAACTGCTAAAGCATGCAGTTGTTAATGGAGAGATTTGTCATTGAATCCATCTAGTGGGTCTGCTGGGGAAAGACTTATTGATCTTCTCCCATAAATATGACAACCTAGAAAACCCCACAGCCATTTCTAGTCTCCAGGAGTCAAAATATACGTGACACAGAGTCACTAGGAGTCAAAATATATATGACAGCACCTTACAACACAACACAGCCTGTCGAAAAGCTGAGTCCCTCCTTTCACCTTGCAGATATCCTGGTCCAGTAACAGACCAGAATCAGTCATGGCTAAAAAATCTTCAGTCACAGCCCCATAGTGGCTTGTAGGAGAGAGGGTTTAGGTACAAGAATGCCTTCAAGTTGAACATAAGGTGAGCACAGTAGGGCTTGGACTCCACCAGCCTCTCATAGTGTCCACACACCATGCTTTCAATAGTTCTGTAAGGAGTGTGTCTAGTATTGTGCAATGTAACTATAATAATAAAGTTTCCATTTAAAATTGGCAAAGGATGCCTCAGAGTTGTATCCTCGCACCAGAATAGTTCAGTCTGTCTCCTGAGCAAATCGTCAGAGAAGCTGAGTTATGTGAAGAAGACTGTGGCATCAGAATTGGAGGAAGGCTTATTAGCACACTGAGGTAAGCAGATGACACAACTTTTCTTGCTGAAGATGAGGACTTGAAGCACTTGCTGATGAAGATCAAGGGTATAGCCTTCAGTGTGGATTACAACTCAATATGAGGAAGACCCAATCCTCATGACTGGACCAATAGGCAACATCATAATAAATGACGAAAAGGTTGAAATTGTCAATGATTTCATCTTACTTAGATTTATAATCAGAGCTCATGGAAGCAACGGTCAAGAGATAAAAGACATAGTGAATTAGGTAAATCTGCTGCAAAAAACCTCTGTAGAATATTGAAAAGCAAGGATGTTACTTTGAGTAAGATGTACCTAACCCAAGGTGCTGTATTCTCCATTGCATCATACCAATGTGAAAGATGGACATTGATGAAGGAAGCTCATGGAGGAACTGATGACTTTGAATTGTGGTCCTGGAGAAGGATATCAAACATGCCACGGACGGTTAAAATGACAAATGGATCTGCATCAGAAGAAATAAGTTCAGAGTGCTCATTCAAGGCAAGGATGGCAAGACTTGGTCTTACATATACATTGGACATATTGTCAGGACAGACTGGTCCCTGGAAAGACATAGTCACAGCCCCATAGAGACTGGTAGGAGAGTGAGTTTAGGTGCAGGGATGCATTCCACTTGAACTTGATCATGGCGATGGTTAAAAAGCCTTGGGAATTCAGTGGCTGAAATGGAAAGACAGTGAAAAAGAGGAAGGCCCTCAAGGAAATGCATTGACACAGTGGCTGCATCAATGTGAGCAACTGGCATAGGAACAATTGTGAAGACGGTGCAAGACTATGCCATTATTTCATTCTGTTCTGCATATGGTTGCTAGGGGTCAGAGCCGACTCAATGGCACCTAACAACAACAACAACAACAACAACAACAACAATTCACTGATAAGGGGTTGATTTGAACTCAAGCTGAAGCAACCTTAGATTTATTTTCTTTGTGTGTGTGTGTGTTGTGGTAAACCATTTTAACTTTTTTTCTATTTAAAACCTTTTTAAGTGTCAAATTGAGTGGTGTTAACAGCATCCATTGTATTCCCAATGCTATTTAACTATCGCCATGACCTAGTCCCCAAACCTTTGCATCGCCGTAATTCTACATTTCTCCCTCTCCTTAGCCTATGCCATCCTCTAGCATGCTTTCTGATCTCTCTATTAATTGGCTTATTCTGATATTTGACATAGGTGAATCATATGACCTTTTTCCTTTTGTGTTTGACTTATTTCATGTAGCACGTCTTCAACATTCTGCAATGGAACATGTAATAAAACTTAATTTCTTTCTTAACTTATATCTATTTTGAGTGGCACTATAAACAATCAGACATATCCATTCACAGTTGTCACATGGACAGTTCAATGACACTGACTGTGATTCATATATGCTACCAGTCTCTCTACCTGTATTGTTTCCTTACCACTCTCTGCTCCTTCGAGCTCTCATCTAGAGATAAGCTATTCTGAGATTACAGATAGTTCATCTTTTTAAAGTGTGAGATGCTTGAAGCAGAGATTCTCTATGACTTCTATCAAACTGTTCCTTTTTTCCCCCAAACTGTTACTTATTTTAACAATGGTTTGTGGGATATTTTCTGTTTGAAGCACAAAGATTATCCCCGGGCATTATGTTCAAGGGTTTTTCCATTCTTACATAAACCAGTCAGTTTGGCTTCCACATGAGCTTGCAATTGTTTGAACAGTTCAACACTTTCCCTCTTATTGATCAGGAGACACCTATTGCATCCTTGATCGAAGTGCAGCACTTCATTCCTTCTTGTAGCTGAATACTATTCCATTGTGGACATGAGCTTAAGTAACAAAGAACTTCTTCTAGTGTTCCATTTCACACATGCATGGGCCTAGTCCTAACATCATGTGATTTAACAGATTCTGCAATGAGTGGAGAGCTAGAGACAGTTTCTCCCAGCAGTACATTTGTCTTAGTCATGTTAGGGTGCCTTTAAAAACAACAACCTTGGCTTCTGGGGGGGAATCTGCTGAGCCAGTTACATCCAAGGCAGAGGGGTCCAGGTCAGAGAGCTGTTGTGACTGCTTGGGGGGAAGCCAAAGGTTAATCTAAAGAGATTTTCTTGAAGGACACAAGAATATTATAGGGGCTTAGAATACAGAAGTCTTCAGAAAGTTGAGACTTAAATCAGTGAGAAGAAGGCCAAGAAAATTGTGCCAAGGAATTATTCTTCCATCCTAAAAATGGACTCGCTCATTTTTTGAAGGCAGCAAGAGCTGTCCTGTGAGTATCTTTTTTTTATGAAATCATTTTATTGGAGCCTCGTACATCACTTTTGACAATACATAAATAAACATACTGTAGCAGGCACCTTCACATGTTCATTGCCATCATCATTCTCCAATTATCCACCTTTTCCCCTGAGCCCCTAGTATTGGATTTTCCATCCTTTCCCCTCTTTCCCTGCTCTCTCCTTCCCCCCAATCCTCAATACTTTATACATTGTTATTGTTCTGTCATATCTTACACTGCCCGAACCCTCCCCCAACCCACTCCCCCGATGCCCATCCCACAAATAGGAGCTTATGTGTACATCCTTGCAGTTGGCTCCATCCCTCCACCCTACCTCCTCTCTACCCCTCCATCAGCTCCAATCTAATCACAGGCCCAAAGGGGCTTCTCCATCATGGTTTCTCCATATTTCCAGGTCTCCTCTCCACCAGTGTACCTTCTCCTGTCCATCTGGATTTGTAGGGTAGAGTTGGACCATGATAGTTGGGGGGAGGAAGGCTTCAGGAACTAAGGAAACTTGTAAGCATCATCACTGCCCCTTGACTGGTCTGTCTCCTTCCCATGACTCCCCTGTAAAGGGGTGACCAATTACCCACCAGTGGGTCTTAGGTCCCCACCCTGCACTTCCCCCCATTCGCAATGATGTGATTCTTGTTCTTTGATGCTCGATACCTGCTCCCTTCGGCCCCTCTTGATCACACATGCTGGTGTGCTTCTTCCATGTGGACTTTGCTGTTTCTGCGTTGAATGGCGATTTGATTATCTTCAAGTTTTTGAGGCTCCATACATTCAATCATTTGATAGCTGGGCATCATCGTTTCTTCTGCTCTGTTTGCTTCTGTATCCATTTGTTTTCAGCAATATTGGGAGTCAATTGGTCCATTGATTTTGATTTTCATTCTTTGATGTCTGATACCTGATTGTTTCAGCACCTCATGATCACACAGGCACATCTGCTTTCTTCACCACTCTTGCTCATGTTCCCACATGTCCTCAGTGGCACCTTGGGGATGTGTACACACAGTGATATGTCTCCCCCCCCCCCAAGTTTGATGTCTATTGCTTAGACCTTTCACCATGTGGCCATGCTGGCTGTTGTGCTTCTTCTGTGTGCATGCAGTCTCTTTTCAAGTAAATGGTCTATTGTTTATCTTCAAGCTTTTAAGACCTCAGATATATCCTTTGATGGCTGGGCACCATCAGTTTTCTTCACCACATTTTCTTGTGCACTCATTTTACTTCAGTGATTGTTTTGGGCCAGTGAGCCTCAAGGAATACCAGATTCATAGAACAAAGTATTCTTGCATTGAGGGAGAACCAGGGAGAGGGCCCAAGGTCCACTTGCTACCTTAGTATTTGGCCTATAAATATGTTCTTAAATTTATTCCCACCTTATAATAGATAGTTGTATTTTTGTAAGGACATACCTATGTTTAGACCTCTGCAAGTGCCCTTTGCCTTCTAGCTCCTTCCTCTATTTTCTTCCATCTCCCTCTTGTCCCACCATCATGTTCCACCTTTTATCTTACCTTGTCCACCTATAGCTACAGATTTGTTCCCCCAAACTCAAAGTTTATTTCTTTAAAAAGAAGATTACATGAGTCTTTCTTGGTGCACCAGGTTGAAGCCTAGTCTCTCTCTCTCCCTCTCCTGTGGATATAAAAACAATGCCCATCCCCTTGGGAGGGTTAGTGCCTTGCTCCCCCATACCCATGTCTTTTCACCCAGCCTCTTTCTTTCCCCCTCCTAGTCAGATTGATGACGATGTCCTAACTGCCATTATGACCTGGTGCAAGTCCAAGGTTGCAAAATTCTTTAGAGGAAGGATTTCAGAGATGGAAACACTATTCAGAAGTGTAGCAAGGTAGAGAGAGAAGAGGTTGAAAGATTGTAGGTTTGCATTCATCTTTGGTTGTAATAAAGGTATTTATGATTTTGTAGCAACTTTTTTACTTATCCTTGTGTATATTAATCACCAATGGCAATTGATCAAGTCGTACTTGTAATGACCCTATATTTATCCAAATACAACCATTTGTAAAACACAGCCTTTGCTAATTCAATATTTTAGGCATACAATTTAGAGTACAACATATTTTAGATGTATAATATGTTATACAACTCTCACTCATGCCAAAGTTCTCATCGTCATAAACCTAACTTCACTGCTTCTTAAACAACGATTCTTCCCTCTTTCCCTTGACAACAATAAAATTTGGTCTCTCTGTATTTGCCAAGTCTTGTCATGTCATAGTAGGGAGATTAAATGAGGGGGCTTGAAAAAGTTCATGGAAAAATTTCCTTCTCTCTTAATCCAGTTTTCCACAAATGTTTTCAAACATCCTTGTGTAATAATTTCCCATATGTGACTCATTTATCACACTGCACATGGTGCTTTCATAGTTTATCAATGTGGCATATAGCAGGATCACATTTCCTCTTGATTCTATTGTATGCAGGCACAGCGTTTTGTTGATCCATCCATTCATTCATTGTACACAAAGGTAGTGTCTACCTCCTGGGCTCTTGTGGAGAGTACTGTAGTACACATTGGCCTGCAAGCATTTGCTTATGTCACTGCTTGACAGAAAAAAATCTTGCTGGTTTTGGAGGGCCAGTTTTCTTTCTTTTTAACAGCTTTATTGACATATAATTCTCAAACCATACAATTCAACTGAATATATGCAAAAGAGTTGTACAGTCATCACCACAATCAATTTTGGAATGGGTCAGTTTTTTTTAATTACTTCCTAAAGTTTAGAAGAAAGTGGATTTTTCAGTTTTGCTTGTGTACATAATTGTCTGCTCCAAATACACACAAAAATGTTATCAAAATCCTCAGAAGTGAATCAGAGAGCAAATTCTATATCTTGGTCCTGTTTGGCTTGACCTTTTGGAGGACCTACTCCATCACCCTCCCTCTGTTGTGTCTAATTCAGAATGTTAAAAAAAAATTCCTCACCCACAGACAGAACGGATGACAAAATAATTATTTTTCTAGAATCTTTGTTTTGAGTCTCCTTTTTAAATATCAATTAAAAAGTGACAATTCTATATCTTTCTGGCTTGCTCTTGCTTCCAGCATGTGTTAATACTGTCCATTGAGTGATCCAGTATTGGGCTTTGTGGTCAACCCACTCTACCTTTAGATCTTGCTAGGGGAATAGGGAGTGAACTGGGTGGTCAGGTCAATTGGACAAGCTCAAAGAGACTTTTTGAGGTCATTTGGGGTTGCTTTCATACATGTTTTTTCCTGTTCACATCATTCCTTCCCATCCTTTCTTTACTCAGGAGAGCTAGGTTTGAATTAACTGTCACTTAGACCATTATACTTCAATATACGCTTCGCTGTTTGTTATAAACGAAGGAGGAAATTGTCCCCTGTGAGTATCTACATACATTTATCTTTCTTGGGTTTTCTACCAGTGCATTTGTAAAACTTCCTCCTCCATAAATGAATTTTGATGAATATCCCATCGACTGAAAAACTACCAAATGGCTTGCAACTGTAAATGACTGCAAAAAGGCCAACAAATAACTCAGTTCTGAGAGTATTTTAAGTGCAGACTTTGTTATTGGTTGGAGGAGTGGAAATATACAAATATATGAGACCCTTTCAGTTATGTAGTTAGAGATCCCCAGAGGATCTACTGGATGGAAGCCAATATTTGTTTCAATATACCAGGAGTCAGGTTAGGTACTAAGACTATGAACATGAGAATAACTCCCCAAATTAATCAGCCAGGACGTGGTTTCCATCTGAGGTACAGACTCATTGACCTGCTATTTTTCAAGGCACACACAAATAATTATATTTTTCATAAGCCCTTATGAATATCCTGCTATTTGTTTAATACTCTTGTTGGGAAAATACATTAGCTATAGAGCTCTATAAGAGTTTCTGGATTCTTGGTTAAGCCATTTTTTAAACTACAAAATAAATAAAAGACATCACAATAACAACTGAATTGAGTTAATTCATGAAAATTAGCCCCTGGGGTAATATCCAAAATATTATCTGCCTACACAAGAAAAGAAAATGAAGAAGAGTTCGCTTGCCAAGAGAGGAGGAGGCTTGAAGGTGAACGGAGTACGGACCCCCTCAACTGGATGAAATTCTTGTTTCATTAATGTGGATCTGCTGCATCGGGGCTCTGTTAAAATTTCTACATGTTAAAATGGTGACCTAATGGATCACCTTGAGGTGATAAGTAGGAAAGTTTAAAATGAAACGAGAATCCCAGAAGACCACAGCCATGTCTGGGGCACAAGGAAGCTGCTGTAAGTGCCGGGAGGGCTCACATATGGGGGGAACCAAGGCATGGGAGGCAGTAGAGGCCAGAACATGGACATAGTGAGAAAGAAAGGACCAACAACAGAAGATAATAGTGTCAGTGTGAAAAAAAACACACAAGAAAGGTATTAGATGGATGGAAAGGACAGTCAGTCAAAACTCATGGCCGTGAAGTTGATTCTGACTCGTAATAGTCCTCATCCTCTCTGGGATCTGCTAAAAGGTATACCTTTAAAGTAACAGACAACTTCTTTTTTTAACCTGTGGAGCTGCTGGTGGATTTGAACAAACAACCTTGCAGGTAGTAGCCCAACACTTATCTCACAGCATCATCCATGCTCCTTAAAAGGAAGATAGAGAGAAATAAAAATATTTACATGTAGAAAGCAGGCTTTGATGAGTTAGATGGTATGTTACTTCCTTGGAATCAGCCCCACATATGAATTCACAGAGGGTTGAGGCTTTATTTTGTCCTATGTCATCCGCATCATTACTTGTGGGCAGGAACACTGGGACCCAGGTAGTTTTTAGGGGCTGACTGTCAGAAATAAGTTGTCAGTTCTTTATTCCTACTCTGGAAGCTCCACTGAAACCTGGTCAGCAGTATTCTACTCACTGGTCCCGGGTGATTCTGCATAGCAATCCTGTAGGAGAGGGAAGAATTGCACGCCTGGACTTAGGACACTGCACGTCTTTATAGGAATATACCAGGTCTCATCTTTTCTCCATCTACCTAAGGTTTCCTACATTGAAGGTAAGAATCCCACAGCCACCAGTGCCTCCACTTCAAGGAGAGAGGCAGTGTTTAGTTTTCACAACACTCTTTCCAGGTGTTGCCTTCTAGAATCAAGCTTTGGTTCTTTCTATAGCCACTTGGAAATAAGTCTTCTAGACCTGATAATAGGAGGATATTGATAATAAGAGAAAAATGGTTTCTCCCTGCCAAATGTCTATAAACCAAACTGAAAAGCTCAATCTCACTCATTGTGCAAGAAGCATATCTCTGGCTTCTTGCCATCTTAGCATTGACCCCTGACTTCATTTGGAAAGCTTAAGGAATGTGCGTGATTCTCTAGCTAGTGGTCTCCAGCAAGGGTGGATTATGGTTGGCTAGAAACTCCCATGCTCCTCACTAGGTCAGAAACCAGCCCCAACCAGAAGACTAGATAGTTGTAGCTTCCATGCTCACGTAATATAACAAATCCAAAAACACGTCCCTCTGCTTCTTCATCTGGTTTTGAGGACAGAGGAGGCAAGAACATCAGAGTCAGACGAAGGAAAGGGGGTAGAAGCTACATCTGACCTCCTCTGGCTATACGCAAGAGACTGAGACTAACTGTATGCCAGCCCAAATCCAATTGCCACCCCACAGAAGTCAGGCATGCTTCTATTACTCCTCCTTCTTCACCCTGTTCTGACACGAATTATCCCTCCCACAGGATTCGGTTTTTCTGTTGGGTTTGGTAATTCATTTCAGTGGCTGCACAGAACTCCAAGACAATACTCAAGATTATGGGGTTTATTAGGGAAGCTGAGAGGTTACAAAGTGAAGTGCCTCTTTTGAGTCATGCTGGCAGGTGGTGTGTCCCTCTGGTCCTTGGCCTCTCAGCCATGTAGTCCTTTAGCCTCTTCCTCTGTGGTTCTGGAAGTCTGTCTACCACCTGTTTCATTAAGATAGCAGTGCTGCATCCCTCTGCTGCATCTGGTGCCTCTAGCCCATCAGGCAGTGATCTTGCAGGTGTGATATTGGTGTCTCGTCTTTCTTGGTAGCCATGGGCTTCCTCTTCCTCCTTCTGAGATAGCTCACCCTTAAATATACTCAGCCGAATGGTAAAACTGACCAATATCGAGTTAGGGTTCTATACACCTTATTTACATGCCCTCACCTATTCATTGGGTGAAAGTTACAAAGAACATAGAAAGTAGAACCATATGAAATAATTTCAGCACATCACAGAGACAGAGCAAAAATAAAGGGATTTTTCTCATCCTATTTATCCTCTAAGGCTCTTTCTTAACTGCTAAAAGCCCTCCAATCAAAACAGCGCTTTGAAATTGTTATCTGTATCTCCAGGCTATGCATTATGCCATTAGTGTGTGTGGAGTTGTCCCAGCAGCACGGACAGTGTGGAGGGGGGAAAGAAAGTTCCTAGATGTTTCAGGAACCACTTAACGGTGGACATAATTTGATTTGCAAGCAATGAAGGGCTTGGCTTTGATTAGGACAATCTTAGATATCAAATAGAACAAAGTATGTGTTTGGCACATTGGCTGTTGATCCTTCGGAGGGCCCACCCCCTGTTTGAGTAATATAAAGAAGACGATAATGGGCCATGCTGTGCATCACGGAGTGATTGTGTTATGAGAACATTGGCACCATTTTTACTGTCGATGCTCCCGTCTCTGGATCCAGTCTGCCTCACCGCAGTGCAATGGCTGCCACTCGTTGGGATGAGTCCATCCTGACTCCAGTTAACCCCGTGTGTGCAGCACGGAGCTGCTCTTTAAGATTTCAAGGCTATGATTTTTTGGAAGCAGCTCTGCCTTCTGAAGAACTTTTGGCGGTGTTAAAGCACTAGCCCTCTGCTTCAGAAGCGAGCACTCCCTGAACGTGTTAGCTGCCTCCATCTCTCATGAGCCAGGGCCCTGGTGGATGAGGAGCTAAAGTGTCTGGCTGCACAGCAGAGGGTTGAACACATCAGCAGGAGAACGATGAGGCTGTGTGCTTCCGTGAAGACTTCTAGTCTTGGAAATCCTTGAGGAGAAATTTACTTCCTCCTACAGGACGAGTAGGAATCTGAGTTCATTTGCATACGAGAGCATTGTCACCTCCATGGGACACCTCACCACATAGTTACCAGCAAATGAAAGAAAACCCACTACCTGTCCATTCTGACTCGTAATGACCTAAGAATGAGAGTAGCCCCTTCCCTCAGGATTACTCTGTCTCCATAGTTTATGAGAACAGATCACCAAGTCTTGCTTGCTCCAGGTTTAATATTTTCCTAGGTGGTATGATTCATGTAAAAAGTGTTTAAGAGACATTCCATATAAGGGTGAGGAAATGTACCTCATTCCTACTTGCTAAAGCATTCATCTAATAAAAGTTTGCTGGGTTTTACCTTATTTATTTATTCTTTTTTTTGTAAATGTCAAAATAATCAAAGGGGCCTGGTGGAGCAGAGGGTTCCAGGTTGGATGACACTCCAGGTCATCTGTTTGAATCCTCCAGTCACTTTTTAGGAGAAAGAAGAGGATTTCTGCTCCTGTAAATGTTGACAGTGTTCGAAACCCCTAGGGGAAGTTCTTCTCTGTCCTCTAGGATCATGAGGAGCCAAAAGGGAATCAAAGGCAGAAAGGATGGTTTGGGTTAGGTTCAAATTATCACACAACTTTTCTTTTAATCTATTCATGTAGCAACATAAAGTTCAATAAGCATTTCCTGATTTCAGTGTTTCCTGGAATAGTTGGTTGTGTTAGGGATTATATAACTCATGAATGTTTGGTAAACTTTACTTGCAAACTACCTGAAAAATGTTGACATGTGTATGTGTTGATATATATATATATATATACACACACACACACATATATATTTGAGTCAGTTTGATAAGTTACACTTTATCCATCAACTCAAGTATACAAATTGATAACTAGGCTGCATCTGTAAATATTGTTTTCATTTCTAATATCATTTATTAATCTTCCTTTCTTTTTTATTTCTTGAGTGAGTCTATTGTATCAGCTCTTCAGAGCACATGCTATTGTTCTTTTCTCAAGCATTAGATTTTTTCCATCAATTTTTACATTGTTGTCTCTCATTTTCCTCCATGAGGTTTATGTAGATGTATTTTTTTTCTTTAACTTGAGTTGGAAAAACTCAAATTTAATCTTCTTTTCTAATATAACCTTGAAAGCTTAAAATTTATTTCATTGTAG
Organism: Nesogale talazaci; assembly: GCA_004026705.1. Taxonomy (NCBI): domain Eukaryota; kingdom Metazoa; phylum Chordata; class Mammalia; order Afrosoricida; family Tenrecidae; genus Nesogale; species Nesogale talazaci. Next base: position 65,215 of record PVJH01006013.1, read on the forward strand.
TTTCTGTGTACATCTTGTGCCTGAAGCAAAATTGTATATGTGGTACTTTTGAACATTTCAGATCTTAGCATTTTCTTGTTTCTATTATGACTTAATATGTATATATTAACTTCCAAATGTTTTTCCCACTTGGCTTTTCAGTATTGGTTTATAATTCATTGTTTTGCAAGCAGAGAAGATAGAAACACTGACAATGAGTTTGATTTGGCTCTAATCACCAAATTATAGTCTGTCAGGTTTCTGACATTAAAAAGAAAAATATTATGTTCTTTGGTGGAAGTGTTGAGAGGTGGAGCTTCTAAAGCAGCGGTTCTCCACCTGTGGGTTGTGTCCCCTTTGGAGGTCGAATGACTCTTTCACGGGGGTTGCCTAGTTCATAACAGTATCAAAATGACAGTTATGAGGTAGTAACGAAAATAATTTTATGGTGGGGGGTCACCACAACATGGGGCGCTGTATTGAAAGGTCATGACATTAGGAAGATTGAGAACCACTACCCTAAAGGGACACGGTGTCGCCTTATAGACCCAAATCACACCTTTCAATCAATTAGTCATCCCCTTTACATTTATTCCTTATCATTACCTGGATTATTTATTCATTAGGAATAGTCATCCACTGGTTTCAGTTATTTTATAAATCTATATTCACATGCTAACTTCAAGGGAGCAAAAGTTCCAGGGTCTTTTCCATCCCATTGCAATTATAATCTTCTTGTATCAGCAAGTGGAAAATATTAGGAACCACTCTGTTTTGAAAGGAGCCTGGCAGCACTCTCAAGTGAATGTTGGACTAATACCAAAGTTGCCTGTTCAAACCTATCAGCTCCTTTAAGGGAGAAAGATGAGGCTGTCTGCTCCCTTAAAGTTAATCAGCTTCAGAAACTCTATAGAGGGTCAGATTAGTCAGAATACCTTAGATGGCAGTTGATGGGGCAGGTTTGAAAAACACAAAAGGCTCTTTTCCCTTCTCTTTTTCTTTAAGGAAACATCCCGTGGTCTCCAACTTGGGTGGATATCTAAAAGAGATGACTCAAAACACTTTCATTGTTGTTTGTGTTATCTTGTCTTGGTTTCTCAAGTCATTTTAGAAATCAGCTAAGCCTCTCATGTAGCATATGAAGAAACTGAGTCCCACCAGGGTTTAATCCCTCATGCATGACCACACCCCTTGTTTCTGGGAAAGTAGGTGAAGGATATTTTGCCTCCTTCATCCCGCTGCCTACTTAGAGTCTGCTTGTGAAGCGAACCAAAGATAGGAACATCTCATTCTGTCTCCAGCTAAGAACTAGCTAGTAAATACTCTGACAAGCTACACAACTTGGCAGAGTTGTGAATCCCATGAAAGTGTGGGAGGTGGTATTTTTCCATACTTCTTGGATTATCAAAGCTGAAATTAATGACATATGTTATTGCTGGAAGCAGTCTGACAATATGATGCTACATGCTTAGAATTTGTCGTTGTTGTTAGAACACAGAGAGCAGACTTCTTTACTCAGTGGAGAGCAACTATCAGATACAATGAGGGATCAACCGAGGAGCCTTCTAATATCCTTGTACATACGACAAACATCTATGGAAGAAACTTCTAATAGTGACAACATCCAACAAAATATACACGTCTGAGTATGTGGTGATGGATGAAGGTGAAAAATCATCCCTAATTGCTCAGAACTATATAAGACCATCTTCTTGGACTTGACATAATTGCAAGAGACTCAAAAGTCAGAGAGGCGTGGCAGAAAAGAAACAATGAGGGAATTTCAGAAGCAGTACCATTGAAAAGCTCGGTGGGATAAAAGAACTACCAAAGGTTGAGGCCTTATATCCTGAGCTATCGCATTAGAGCAAGTGTTGCTGAACAGAAAGCATGGATAATTCAAAACTAGAAATGTGCTCTTGCTGGCCTAGTGGAGTATGCATTAGGCTAGATGAAGGTCAGCATTCCTGCAGGAGAAAGACCAATAAAAAGCTTGTACGCCCATAAAAAGTTAGTCTCAGACTGAGGCCCGGTGGCATAAGTGGTTGAGTGTGGGACTGTGGCCCGTGGATTTGGTGGTTCAAATCCAGCGGCAGCTCTCAGGAGCAGCACTGGGTAGCGCCCACAGCCACCAGAGGCAGTGATGCGCACGCGCGCACACACACACACACACACACACACACATACACACAGAGTTAGTCTCAGAAACCCACAGGGGCAGGTCTGAGTCCCAAGAGTCTCTAGGAGTCTGAATTGACTTGATGGAAATGAGCCTGGCTTTGTTATATTAAAGACAATAAAAAAATGTGTAAAGTCATAATGTATGTATATATGTTGTTGTATGGGAAAAGATGTGACAAAGAAGTAAAGAACTCTAATTCTGTAAAGAGTTACTGTCTGAGAAACCCATAGGGGCAGTTCTAGCCTATCCCTTTCAGGTCATTATGAGTGAGAATCCACTCAGTGACAGTGAGTGTACTTAATATGGTTTGGGCTTGTGAATATGCATATGTTATTTTGCAACCAATTCAACTCTGACTCAAAGCAAACCTATGGAACAGAGGCTCCATACTACTGCCCCATTGAGTTTTAAAGGCTGATATCTTTATGTCTGCAGATTGTTAGGTCTTGTCTCTGGGATGGGGATGGGGAGCAGCTAGTTATATTGACTTTTGACTTGGGGTTAGTAGCAGAGGACTTAACCCGGGACTCTTATATACATATATATCAGGGAATCTTATATACATATATGACATACATGTATCAACAAGAAATCCCCAACTCAGGACTTATTTTAGTTAAAAAGCAACTACACATATGCCTATCCTTTTATCATTTTTTTTTTGCACATCTTGTTGCTAGTAACAGCCACAGCAGACAGGGGTGCAGCACATTATTGTTGATGTTATCGGTTTTTTAAAGAGGTCAATGTCTGAGTTCAAGGCATTCAAAGACAGAATCACGCTGCTCCTTGGAGGAAATGCCGCTGAATCAAAACGAGAACTGTTTCCTGTTTACTGTTTTGAAAACACTCAGGCATTCAAGAACATGGACAAAAGCAAGCCGCCAGTCTACAACCCAGGTAGATGATGATTGTGTTATTTGAAAAGTGGCTTTTACATTTTTATCCCAGAAGTGCATGCCTGCTTCCTTGAAAAGAACATTCCTTTCAAGATTCTGCTGCTGCTTGATAACGCTTGAGGACAGCTTTCTCATGGCGCCTCACTAAATTACGATGTGAAAGTGGTGTATTTACTCTCCAAGATGACAGCTGTGATGATCCCGTGGATCAAGGTGCAATCGTCACCTTCAACGTGTACTACCTAAAGGCTATATTTGCTCACACATCATTTACAACAGATGGAACTTCAGTAACACCAGGTAATTTCTGGAAGAATTATACGATTCTTCAGTGTATCGGGAATGTCACATCTTAAGGGGAGAATGCTACGGAGAGAAATGTAGGTTGAGTTATGGGATTCAAATGCTGAATTAGATGAACACACTCCAAACACTTGAGGATGACATGCCGAACTTGGAAAAATCACTAATATGACAAAAATGATAAATTTAGAATATGCTATCTCTCATGTGGAACTTCTTCATGAAGAAGAAGGACACATCAGGTTGCCACTGCTCTTTAAGTGGAAAGGAAGACTAAAGAAGAACTAATAAGGAGGAAAGAGAAAAAGCTCCACTTTGTTGTTGTTGTTTTACATTGAAAATACAGTATTCACTCTTTTAGAAAAACAAACAATGAAAGTTGAGCATTAGCTAGGTTAAAAAAAAAGTTAGGGGCTTCAATTGCTTAAAATCACGAACCCCAAGACTGACTGTTTTGCTGACATCAATATGGAGAGAGATGTTACTGAGCAACATATGATGAAAAAGAGAAAAGAACCAAACAGACAAATCCCATGGATTTTCTGATAGATACACCATCTTCTTTCCCACAGATGACCCAGAATCTTCCACAAGTTTCATTATATGGAAACTAACACAATGCCAAGGTTCCAGTTCTCCTTAATAGTAAATTTTTGTCAACTGTGGATTTTTTTATTGGTGTGTATACATAGTAGGGTCTCTGGAGGTGTGTTGGGTACATGTTGGGCTGCTAACCACAAGGTCACCATTTCAAAACCACCAGCATCTCCTGGGGAGAATGTTGAGTGTTTTTACTCCAGGAAAGAAATATCGTCTCAGAAGCCCACAGGCAAGTAGTACCCTGTTGTACAGAGTCACTTTGAGTTGACAGAATTGATCACAGTGAGTTTTTTAGTATATACTAAATTATGTCCATGAATTTCTATATAATTTGCCCCTCAGTTTTGAGGTCTAAATATAGGCATGTACATATGTGAATATATTTATACGTGAAGATGGGGGAAAGATCAATGTACATATATCTATGGGCTTAATATTAAGGTAGCAGAAGGATATTGGGTGTCTAGTCAAGTAGTCCTTCAATGAAAGAACACTTTGCTCTCTAATAACCTGGCATTTTATGATGCTCACCTTCCTGACAGAATCACTGAAGACAAAATGGTAAAGAAAGCTAATGGTGCCCAGCTATCAAAAGTTATAGCATCGGGGGGTCTTAAAGGCTTTAATAGATAACTATCCAGTTGAGAAACAACAAAATCCACATTAAAGAAGCACATCAGCCAGTGTGATCACGAGGTGTTGATAGAATCAAGTATCGGACATCAAAGACCCAGAACAAAAAAATCATATCATTGTGAATGAGGGAGAGTGCAGAGTAGAGATCCAAACCCCAAAATGCAAACAATTGGATGTCCCCTAACAGAAGGGTCCTGGGGAAGAGTCAGCCAGTCAAGGCACAGTATACACCAATGAAACATACAATGTTCCTCTAGTTCTTAAAAGCTTCTTCTCTCACCCCCCCCCCCCACTATCATGACCCAAATTCTACCTTACAGATCCAGCAAGACCAGAGCATATACACCACCAGCACAGATAAGAGCTTGCAACACAGGGAACCCAGGAAAGTTAAACCCTTTAGGATCAATATTGAGAGGGGAAGGGGGAGGTGGGAGAGACAGGGGGAACTGGTCACCATCATCTACATATAACTCCCCTTGAGAGGAACAGATAACAGACAAGTGGGTGAAGAGGGACCTTGGTCATTGTAAAATATGAAAAAAATGATAGTAATTTACAAATTATCAAAGGTTCATCAGGGAGGAAGAGTGGGAGGGAGGAGGAAAAGGAGGAGCTGAAGTAGGGTTCAAATAGAAAGAAAATGTTTTGAGAATGATGATGCAAACAAATGTACAAATGTGCTTGACACAATGGATGTGTGTATGGGTTGTGATATGAGTTATATGAGTCCCCAATAAAATGATTTTAAAAATGTGGCCCTCCTCCCCAAATCAAGAACACATTTATAAAAATACTGATGTTAAAAGATAATAGCAAAAATAGAAATAAAAGCAAAAATAGAAAATTTTTATATATATCAGAATTGACTTATGATGAATTTGCGGGATGGGCTTGTCAGAATGTCTGCTATCATCCAGGAGACATGATCATGAATACTTCTTAGGCAAAATGAAGCATCATAGCGATTTGCTGTTTTGGTATTTTAAGGAAGAGAACCATATACTCAAGAGACTGCTCAGTCAATTGGCATAATACAGTTGATAAAGTTTATGTTCTATTCTATCTTTGTGAACTGTGTTTGGAGTCTTAAAAGCTTGCGAGAAGTCATGTAACAAAGAACTGTTGATCCACATTTGGTGAGCAAAAGAGAAAAAAGAAATCAAGACTTGGAGAATAAACTAGACTACAGTACTCATAGTCTACATGGACCGCAAAACTACCTATTGTGAGACCAGAAAAAGAATCAAATGCCTGGGCAAGGGTCACAGTGGACAGGCTAGGTCCTGAGAGAACGGGATACAAATTCACATTCTTAAAAAGTGCAGACTTATTTGATTGGCTAAAACTGGAGACTATTCCCCAAAGATATTCTTTAAATCTTGAATAAAAACTTATCCTTGATACTACCTTTTGGCTAAAAGATTGGCTAAAAAAAATTACAGAATGTAACCTATGAGTAATGCTTTACTTAAAAAAAAAAAGTCACCTATACTATCAAATATTGACCAAATGGACAATAATTTTTCTAAAGCAAATATCAAAAGGTAAAGGTACTGGGAAACTAAATTATTACTGAAATGGAATCTTCTGGATATTGAACAACCAAGATAGAATTAATGAGAAGGCTGATCCTTTGTGAAAAAACCACCAATGTCACAGAATAATTTGTGTAGAAATAGTTAAAGAGGAACCTAATTTACTGTTTATTATCACCAAAAACAATTAGGTATCTTTAGGGCATGAGTGCACTATCAAATATTTCTTGAAAATGTAAAAATAATACATACAAATGGAACAATTTGGACCCTGACAATTAAATATTTAAATGCATCCAAAAAATTCACGAAAAGAGTAAGAAGAAAAGCTGTAGAATAAGAAAGACATTGTGACAAAGACTGGTTTCTAAAATTTACAGTTACTATCAACACCTCAACAACAAAGTGACAAACAATTCAATTTTTAAACGGGTGTAGGACTTGAGAAGGCACTTCATCAAACAAGAGATATAGTTGAGCAACAATCACCTGAAAAAAAATGCTACTGATCATTAGCTATTCCAAAATAAACAAATCCACTGCCACTGAGTAGATTCCAATTCACAGTGATATCATAGGACAGAGTAAACTACTTCAGAGTGGACTCTACTTCAACTTTTCCCACATAGCAACTGGTAGATTTGCATTGCCTACCTTTATGTTGGTAGCCCAATATGTAACCTACTGCACTACCATAAGCCAGTCAATAAAGGCAACAAGAAGATACCATCTCAACCCAGCATTAATAGCAAAGTTCCAAGAAACAGAGCGCAATCAATGCTGGGGAGGATGTGCAGAGCTTGAAGTTGCTGGTAGTTCTATAAAGTTGTAAAAGCATTATGGAAAACTCATGTTTTCTTGAAAAATTTGATATCATAATATTTTATAATCCAACAATCTCACGATTAGGTATTTATCCTAGAAAAATAAGAGCCATGACATTAACAGATATATATTATATTATATTAACAGATATATATATATACACTCATGTTCATGGCAGCATTATTCACAAGAGCATAAGATGGGGACAACTTAAATGGCCATCAGTGGAGGAATGAGTAAACCAATTCTGGCACATAGATATAGTGTAATACTATAATATGTTTTTTAAATGATGAATCTGAAAAAAAATCTCTAACATGGATGAAGATAGAGAATATTATGTTAAGTGAAATTATTTAATAACAAAAGGACAAATATTTCATGACATCACTACTGTAATCAAATAAACAAAATATACTTTGGATGTTATCAGAGATGAGAGAAGGAAAGAGAATGTGATACTTGGGTTTTGTTTTGCCAGTTGGCTCACTTTGTCAACTTTAGTTGTTTTGACAGTTAAGGTCTAGAAATCATCTTTGTCGTGATCAAACATACTGCAGTCAACTCCATGATGGTATGTACTATAAGCAGTTGTAAGTTTTGGGTACAGTTGTGACCTCCTTACTCAGGTTGAAAGCATGTTTCCTTGCAGAATGTGGATAGCTTGTGTGCAGCTTCTTGCTGGTTTAGGTCTTGCATCTGGCTCATCAACCTCTGGTTCTTTGGACTTGAGCCAATGACCCACCATATTGCCTACCAAACCTGTGAGCCATCAGCAACCTGCCGACTGACCTACCAACCTAAGATTCATTCGACTCTGCAACTGAAAGCTGGATTTGCTGAATTTGGATTCATTTGTCTCTGTACCCATAAGTTTGTGGTCTTCCAACTTCCTGGTTTGTCTTTGTGCTTCCTGATTCATGAGCCCCTGCAGCTACACAAGTCAAGAGAAGCCTCCAGCTTAACAATCATCCCACATACTAGAACCATACTGGATTTGCCAGCTTCTATAATTGTGAGTTATTTTCTTGATAGAAATTTCTGTCTCAATCACTGGTTCTGCTTCTCTAGAGAACCTATCCTAACACAGAGAGTTAAATCACTAGATGATAGACACATGTCACTTGAGTAAAGGGAAAGATGTTGGCACAAATGATCAGGACAAGAAAGACACAAGTAATATCACAAGAGTTAAAGGTAACAAAGGTAAATGGTATTACATACTTGATTCTGCAATAACAGAAAGATAATAATCTATGAATGCATAAGAGACACCTAAGTTGAATAAGGGTGAGAAAGTAAATGGGACAACATCCACGAATACCTACATATGCTTGACAGATTATTTTGTGTTTACATGTGTTGGAAATACACCCATGGTTATAGTAGAGAACACAGGGGGCAATGTTATAAAAACTTCTTAGGCCTGAGCAGATATTTTCAAGGAATGAGTTTCTGGGCCTGGGGACTCAGGACCATAGCTTCAAGGACATCAGGGACAATTTTTCATAGTCCAAGGATGGTGTTCTATATCCTACTTTGGAGAACAGAAAAAGCTCAGTGAAGGTGGCAAATGGAAACTTTTATGATAACTTACAGCATAGCAAGGGAAAAGATTGTCAGGAACACTGAGAGCCTGCATCATAAGGACAACCCCAAATTGGCAGTGGTAAGAAATGATAGAATGTGTTTTATTTTGATGTCCTTTCAGGATGTGAAAGAAAGGAAAGGGGAGAAGGGAGGGGGTGGGATATAGAGTAAAGAGAAAGGAGGAAAGGGGAGAGAGAAGATCAAGAGAGGAGTAGAAAGTGGGGGGGGGGAGGAATTTATGGTGATTCTTGTTATTACCATCATGCTGCTTCCTATTCAAGACACATTTATTTACTATGTACAATAAATGAAAATTAGCTTGATCTTCCCCAGCTGCATGACTGTCAACAAGTTTGAGCCAACTGTTGTGGCTCTGGGGTCAATCTGACTCATTGAGCAATTCCCTCACCTTGCTGACTTTCCTTTTTACCAAACTTGATGCCCCCTCCAGGAATTGGTTCTTCAGGGTGATGTATCCAAAGTGAGGAGGTCAAATATTCTCAGCTAACATTGTGTGACCCGGGACCTTTTCACTGGCAATTTTTCAAAGTAGATCACCACACCTTTCTTCTTTGTCTTTCTTTGTCTACAAGCCCCACTGAAGCTTACTGAGCATGGGTGAAGCTCCTTGTATGTGAAATGCCAATGTCAACATTTCCAGTTTCATAGCAAAATGCAGACTACTATAGCACATATAACAAACAGGTGGAAATTAAGAGAGTGGTAGGGGTAACTGTTTCTGCCAGATGGAGAGCCTCTTTCCCATGAACTGAACTGAATAAACACCAAATGACATTAAGAACTTCTATACCTTCCAATTACAATTACTTCTAAAAATCACTATTACCTCCTGCTGAGCACGTTACAACACAATGTAGACTTCTATTAATTAGAATGAGAAACATGCTGACCCTACTAGCAATTCAGTTACAAACCAGCTCCTATCATGAGCTATTTCAAGAACAACAAAGTTGTTGTCGCCGTTAGCTGCCGTCCAATTGGATACACCGGAATGAAAACACTGCCTGGTCACATGCCATCCTCACAGTTGTTAGTTTTCAGGGCAGTATTGCAGCCACAGTGCCAATCAATCTTGTAAAGGATCTTCCTCTTTGTTCCTGACATTCTAAGTTACCAAGTATTACGTCTTTTCCCAGTGACTACTCTCCTGGCAACCTATCCAAAGTACATATGACGTCTCCCAATCCTGGCTTCCAAGGGTCATCCTAGCTATACTTCTTCCAAGGCAAATTTATTGCCCTTCAGGCAGTCCATGGCACTTTGCAGTCTCCTCCAGCGTCATGATTCGAATGCAGCAATTCTTCTGCTGTCTTCCTTTTTCACAGTCCAGCTTTTCACATGCATAGGAGGTGGTTGAAAATACCAGGACAAAGTTGTCCAGTCTATATGGATGTTTGTTTACAGCCCATTTCATAAGTGACCTTTCCTTGGTCTGGCTTTCAAATCTAGGTAGTCCCCCTGGTTGTTCTGTCGCATGAGAAGCTCTGGAGAAGGTGAGCAGTAGAATGGCAGAGGGGCAGCATATGCTACAAAGATGACTGGGTTACACTACAAACGTGGAGGGAGGACTTCTGCACTTCTCTGCCCTTCTCTTGGGCATGCACTTTTCTCTTTATGCTCAATTTTAATCTCTCAATCTCTCATCTATCTGACCCTCTCCTTCACCATATTTTTTTCTCATTTTCCACTTATTTGTTTAATTCTCTCATTTTTGCCTCTGACATTACTCTGTTATGAACCCTCTTGGAACTTTTCTGCTCTTTCAGGTTAAAGGAGCTAGTGGGATAGCTATGATTCTTTCGCTCTGGTGATGACTCCCCCCCCGCCCCCCAGTATCTAGCTGAGATTGACATCCGAGGGAGAAATGACCTCTTTTTGCTTCATGTACAATGTATGTGTATGATTTGTTGCTGTTATTAGCAGTTGTTACGGAATCAACTCCTGGCATCCCTGCCCAGAAGGAAAGCAAACACTCCCTGTTCCTTCACTGTCCTCATGAGTAATTTTCTGATTTTCAGAAAAGATTACCAAGCCATCCTTTCTTCTTAGTTTGCTTAGCCAGGGATCTCTGTTTAAGTCTGTTCATCATCACAGCATGCAAACCTCCACCAGCAGATGACTTGCCTGAAGTCTATCAGAAAATTGAATCTTGGTCTTCCTCATGGGACACAAAGATTCTACCATGGAATCAGCACCACTACCCTCTGTATGAACCATCTCCTCTCTCTGCTACATTTCTGATTGCATAGGTCTGCCATAAGTCTCCTGTGACCCAGGGACTGGAACCTGGGACTGTTTGTGAGGAGAGTGCAGGACCAAGCAGTGTTTTAATTTGTTGTGCATAAGGGTCCTTCATCAGAACGCACTCCACAGCACCAAACAATAACAAGAGCTAAAGACTGCTTTGGTAATGCATTACCACCACTTTAACCATACAAAGATACTGTTTCTATGTGTACAGAAATGTCTCGTGGGGGATTTTCAAGGGAGGGAGTATCTTAACGCTCCTTGTGCTGGAAGTTGAAGCTTTCTTATAAAGTGAAAGTTACCTTAAATAGATCACTTCTGCTGAAAAGAAATCTGTCCAGTCATCAAGAAATGATGAGTACTCACCTTACAATATTTAGCAGTTTGATTCAAACTGGCTCCAGCACATGATAAGCATTTCACAGAGGGGTATTTTTCAGCTGAGTAAAAAGTTACAATTTGGTACTAAAGTTATTTTATGACATATATCAGGTCTCCAGGACAGCATGTTCATTTTTCCTGCATTCTTAAAGAAAGTTTGAAACTTTGGTTTTTTTTTTTTTTATTGTGATCTTTCTCAAAAACTCGGTGCTATCCAATCAATGGAAACTCACAGACATCATCCAGGGCAGAGTAGAACTGCCCCTGGAAGTTTCTGAAGCTGTATCTTTGGGGGGAGCAGAAAGCTTTCCCTCTCTCCCTAGAAGAAGTTGGGGGAACTCAAACAGCTGACCTTGCAGTTAGCAGCCCAATTGATAGCACTTCACACCGCCAGGGATCCTACTGCTTGCCTTTATCCCTTGGTAATTCCTCTTAGCAATTTTAACATCCGTTCAGTTCCTAAAACCTTGTGTGTCATTTAGGGGCTCTTTGACAATCTCTTTGCACAAACAGGGTGCAGTCTGGAATTTCAGTTCAGGACAGCCTGTTAGTTCTTAGCTGTGGCTCCTGTTTTGCCCCTAACATACAACCTCAAAGTCACCTAAACCCATTATTTATCCTCAGGACACAGCTTAGCGTGTATTTATTTATGAGTCCATTAGTAACAAGCCCACAGGAGCTCAGCAGTTGAAAATCTGAAATAAATAACACCCGTGGCCAAGCGCTGTCCACAAAATGAACTTCACCCCGTTATTTTCATAAACCTCCAACCCCCACCTGCTGACTGCAAATCTCTCTCTCTGTTTCAGAAGGTCCAGATGTTCTTTACCCTCTGTCCTCCAAACCACCGACCACTCAGAGTCCGAGGAAAGTAAAGAGAGAGCATGCTCTGGGGTCCACTGCCAAGCGGCTCCACCAAGATCCAGAAGCTTGGGAATTCTACCCCGGGGAAAGAAAGCAGGAGCTACCCAGCCAGATTCACCTCCCACCATGGGAGGTTGTTTTTAATTGTTTTTGAAGAGCCTTTCCAAGTTTTTTACAGCCTTGTTCGCCCACACAGGGCCAGCTTTAATGGACTTTAGAACACCCTGGTTGACTCCATCCGTCCAGTAAGGGACCCAGAAGCTATGGGCACAGCATCATTTTCCCACTCTCTCCTCCAGCACTGGTTTCCAATGAGGGACATCTGTGGTGGTGACAGCTGAGATCTCCTTGTGGCAAATCCTAGCGGTGACTCACTTATTGTTTTTCAAACTATCCCTAGGGAATTGGTGTAAAATAAATCCATTTTGCCTTTTTCTATCAGTAGTGATCGTGCTTTAGACAGATCCATCTGAATTGTCTAAATATCAAGCAAAGGTCGTGCCTTTCTGACAAAGAGTGGTGAATGGCTCTTGAAACTTTTGTCCCCACCCTTTTAACTTTAATTTGATATTAGCTCAAAGGTTTGAACAATCATCGTGCACCCTCATAAAAGGTTGCCAGGCATTGACTCTCTTAGTCCCATGACAATCCTATGGTAGGTAGCACTAATTATTACCAGTTTTCTGATAAGGAAGCCGAGATTTCCATCAAAAATGGCATGGTAGGGATTTGAAAAGTGGTCCATCTACATCCAAGATTTATCTTTACCACCATGTTTTAGCCCTCCCAGCACCCCCATACTTTTCCATTTGAACACACGAGTCCCCTAGGCCAGATATCAATGCAAACAATGCAAAGATGGCCCACTATGATTTATATTAACAACAGAGTCTTGCAGTGTCTGTAAATTGTTTTAGAAGATGAAATTGAGTTGGCCTGCAGGAGTGAGAGCAGTTATTTACTTCAGCTTTTCACTTTGCGAGAACTTCAGATTTTCAAACTGAGAGATCTTCAGAATTGCAAAAACAGGAGAGTGTCCATATAGACTTTGCAACTGGCTTTTCCAAGTGTTATCACCTTACATAATCATGGCACAGTTAACAAACTAAAGAAATTAGCATGAGTACAGATATTATTAACTAGTCTCTAGGTCTTATTCTTATTTCACAAATTATCCAGCTAAAGTCCTTTGCAGGTGTGAACTCAGGATTTCAAATTGCTTTTAGGTATAGCATGTCCTCAGTCTTTTCTAATGCGAAGTAGTTCTTTGCCCTTCTTTGTCTTAAGAATTTGACATTTAAAAATATTTTTTATCGTGCAGTCAGTGTGGAGGCTTAAAAAAAAGTCAGTTTTACATTTGACAATTTGCATATACTTGGTTTCATCTCATTGATTTTAACCCTTCTGAACTTTGCCCTTAGGTAATGCTGCCCTTTTGAGCTCAAATGATTGATCATTTTAGAGAGTATCTACTTAACTAGTTTTACTGCCCCTCATTTAGACCATGTGCTATTTACGCATAGAGGGTGAACTCATTTACAGATCTAAAGGGAACTGAGGGATCATCACCTCAGTAGTTCCTCAGTCTTTATGCCCCCAGCAAGCCTGGTATCTTAGATAATTTGGGGTTTGTTCCACATTCTTCTCCCACTCCATTCAAGATCTTTCTAATAGGATCCCTTTCAGAGAAGTTGGTAACAGGAGCTACACATTATCTTGTTCTTCTGGCCCCGGGATCATGGAGACTGATGCTTGCATAGTCCATTCATTAGTCAAGTCAACCAATTATGTCCATGTATGTTCCCCTGTCATCATTTTCTTTTCCTCTGGTCAGGGAGTGACTGACAGTTGTACCTTAGATAGTAGATCTTGAGTTTTTCAGATGCCAGTCACTACTCACCACAGTGGAATGAAGAAGGTTGTCTTTGAGAGCTATGTTATGTCAAGTGACCTTGGTGTTCCTAGAAATGATGGTCATGAGCCCCCAGGTCCAGTGACCCATTCCTCTAATGACCTTGATAACTTTGAAGGGTATTGACCAATTATTCATAGTGTTTCTAAATTTGACTCTGTCTGCAGTTTCTTACGATGCAGGTTATGTCTTTTTGACAAGAAAACTAAAAATGTGATGCCTCTTCCAATGCATAATCACATATCAAGCAATATGTGATGCCTCTGTATCTCATTATTGGTAATGCCAACCATGATCATTTTGGTTGAAGTCTTATCTCCCAGGATTCTCTTCTGTACAGTGTCTATTTCCCTTTTCAGTTGATATCTGTTCTCTATATTTAAACCTTTTTCTGCTCATTAGTTATATCATTTAATCTCTGAGTAGCAGTGTGCTCAAGAGGAGTTTGTAATCAATGTTCCAAATGAAACAACACTTGGTTTGAGACACACATTAGATAAAATTTATAAAAGTGGTGTATGGATTATATAGATGTACCCAACCCAAATAATGAATCAATTACACAATGAAGAAACCACAGTTCTATTTTTCCAAAAACAAACCCATTGCCACTGAGTAGATGCCAACTCATAGTTGATGCTCTCCTAAGTATTTGTTTTCAGACTCCCATTGAAATCAATTAAAGGGGACAGGGGTCCTCAATTCAACTGGTGTTAAGCACATTAGGGAAATTCTTTACTGTGGTGTGTCCTAATAGATCTCTGAGGAGAGATGAAATGCCCTGTGAGGTTTCTGTAGTTTCTGCTAATCTGAAATCCCTCAAAACTTTCATTTAGATCAGTAAACACAAAGGAGAAAACATCATATAACTTGGGATTACTTTATAACACATCATACTGTAATTTATCCATAAATTTATGAATTTAACAAACATGTCCAGGTTCACTAACCGGAGTGTACAAAGTAGTCAGATTCTTGCATGTCTTCAGTGAGTAGTGGGAAGTGTAACATCTCGCTCTGGAGCCCACTGTGGAATGCAGTCTCCTCCCCCACACAGGAGGAGACACTTCAAGAAGTGCAAGGCTTCCTTAGTCCCACGGGGGACAGAGCTTGATCTTTCATTCCTGTTCTTCTCTTTTTTTGCTATCACTGGATCTTTATTGAAAATGAGTTTCAGACCCTTCCCAGAGAGCATGTCCACTCTGACAGCTGCACAGTGAATCGAAAATGGTCTACATCCCAACTGCGGCTACAAATGACTCTTCATTCCCCCAACTACTGCAAAGTGCTGGGGTAGCTGGACCCTGGGGAGATTTTGCTCTTTCTTTTTTCCTTTTTTCTAAAGAGTTCCCCAATATAAAACCACTGTAGAATCATCTCAAACATCCAGTTCTTTTTGACATGTTCCCCACTGGGGTCCTTGAGATCCTTTTTCAGGATTTTTCAAGCAGACTTCACTCATAGCCATTCTGGTTTGGTTCATCAAGATAGCAGGGCCAACACTTTTCTCTCTGAAGCCATCAGGAAATCTGATTGGATAACCCCATAGTGGCCAGCTCTGCTGTTCCAAGGATAGAATGAGCAGCTGTGCTTGATCAGGCCACACAAAATCCCCACTTTCCACCTTTTCAGGTAGAGGACTCCCAGTGAACCTATTATGCTTATTTGACTAACCAGTCTAAGAGAGTCTGGACAGTGGTGTGGCACCTGACGGCTTACTATGTGTAGCAACAGAAAGGAGAGCAGAAATTTTCTGGTATTTATGAGATATGTATGCATAATTGAATAATCGATGCTCAGATATGGACCAATATAAAAGAAGACCACCTTCCCTTTGAAAAAAATCCCCAAATGATAGGTAGAGTTCTACCTTCTTGTTTATAGTCATTGAGTTGCCTTAAAATGCCTTTGAACTACTTTTGATAGAAGACAACGATGTTTCCTCAGATGTGCTAAGGTTAGTTTTGCTGTTGTTAGGTGCCACTAAATAGGCTCTGACTCACAGTGACCCTGTGCACAATCAGACAAAGCACAGACTGGTCCTGCACTGTCCTCACAATTGTTGCTATGCTCAAGTCCATTGTTACCACTTCAATGGCAATCCATCTCACTGACACTTGTCCAATTTTGTCGACTTTCATGTTCCCAAGCATGATATTCTTCTCCTGGGGATGCTTCCCCCAAATCACAAGTTCAAAGTATGTGAGATGATGTCTCACCATCTGCACAAGTAGCAAGCATTCTGGCTGTACTTCTTCCAAGACAGGTTTGCTCATTTTCTTGGAAGTCAACATCATAATTCAAATATATTAATTGTTCTCTAGTCTTCCTTATTCATTATCTCACCTTTGCCTACATACGGAATGATATCATAGCACAGGTCAAGAGCACTGTAGTCTTCAAAATGAAATATTTGCTTTACAGAGATCTCATGCAGAAGATTTACCAATGTAATGTGAGCTTTGACTTCTTGATTTCCTTAAATGGACGGTTATTGTGGATCCAAGTGAAATGAAATCCTTGACAACTTCAATTATTATCTCTGCATATCTTAATGTTGCTTATTGGTCCAGTTGTGAGAATTTCTGTATTCTTTATGTTAAGATGCAACCTATATCAAAGGTCTTTGACCTTCATCAGGAAGTTCCACTCATTTTTTGGAAGCAAGGCTATACCATTTACATATCAAAGGTTATTAATGGGTCTTCCTCCCACACTGATACCTCATTCTTCTTCACAGAGTCTAGCTTCTTGAGCTACTTGCTCATCACACAAATTGAATGAATATAGTGATATGGGACCACCCTGACTCACACTATTTTTCTGATTCTGCACCATGTAAGTCACCTTATTCTGCTTAAGTGACCACTTCTTGGGTTATTTTCAGGTTTTACACAAGTGCAATTAAGTGTTATGGAATTCCCATGCTTTGCACTGTTCTCCATAATTTTAAATGAACCACATAGTCAAGTGCCTGTTTATAGCTAATAAAATGCAAGTAAACATCTTTCTAGTGTTCCCTTCTTTCAGTGGTGTTAACAAACACAGGGACAAGGGAACAGAAGTGATTCAAAATCAGTCATAAGGAGTGGGTAAGAGGCCTGATAGGGCTTGATCAAGGGCAGTGTAACTGAGAGGAATTACTGAAACCCAAATGAAGGAGTATGACAGTGGGACAAGAGGAAATAAAGCTAAAACCTAGGATGTAAAGGACATTTATAGAGGTCTAAATACAGGCATGTAAATATATTTATATATTACAATGGGGAAATAGAGCTATGTGTATATATTTATAGGTTTAGTATTAAGGTAGTCAATGGACATTGGGCCTCCACTCAAGTACTCCCTCCGTGCAAGAACACTTTGCTCTATTAAACTGGCATTCCTTGATGCCCACTCACCTTCCCAACAAGATCACTGAAGACAAAGAGGGTGCATGAGCAAATGTGGTGAAGAGAGCTGATGGTGACAGACTATCAAAAGAGATAGCATCTGGGGTCTTAAAGACTTGAACATAAACAAGTGGCCATCTAGCTGAGAAGAAATATAGCCCACATGAAAGAAGCACACCAGCCTCTGTGATTAAGAGGTATCGATGGGATCAAGATCAAGGCAACAAAGAGCAACAAAAAAGTCATATCATTGTGAATGAGAAGGAGTACAGACACGGGACCCAAAGCCCATCTGTAGGCAACGGACTTACCCTTACATAAGGGTCGTGGGGAGGAGACACACCAGTCAGGGTGCAATGTAGCAATGTTGAAACATACAACTTTCCTCTAGTTCTTTAATGCTTCCTCTTCCCCTACATTCCTGATCATGATCCCTATTATATCTTACATATCCAACTAGACCAGATAATATACACTGGTACAGATAGGAACTGGAAAAACAGAAAATCCAGGAAAGATGAACCATTCAAAACCAGTGGTCAAAGTGGTGATATGGGGGCAGAGGGGCGGGGTATAAAGGGGGAACTGATCACAAGGATCTACAGATAACTCTTTCCCTGGGGAACAGACAACAGAAAAGTGGGTTAAGGGAAATGCTGGATAGTGTAAGACTTGACAAAATAATAATAATTTATAAATTATCAAGTGTTCACCAGAGAGGAAAGGGAGGGGAGGGGCACAAATGAGGAGCTGATACCAAGGGCTCTAGTAGAAAGAAAATGTTTTGAGAATGATAATGGCAACAAATATACAAATGTGCTTGACACATTGGATGCATGGATGGGTTGTGCTAAGTGTTGTATGAGCCCCCTATAAAATGATTTTTTAAAGGACTTTGTCTTTTACTCTATAACCTTTTATGAGGCTCCTCCTACTTTGTACAAATATGGACCTCCAACTGTAGATAAAGATAGAATGTGATTTGTACATTATAAAAGGCAGATTTCTCCTCCATCTAGAATCCTTGAAAGTAATTGGGTGAAGGTTTTTGGGGTCAACTGGTAGCCAAAAAGGTTCTAGGGGCACAGCGTATTAAACTCTGAGCTGCTAAGCCAAAAACTGACCCTGTGAACCCACCCACTTCTAGGAAGAAAGATGAGGCTGTCTGCTTCCATCATGGTTGCAGCCTCTGAGACCCCTTGGAGCACTTTTCTTCTGTTCATACTAACGGGTCACCGCAACTAGCACAGAGTTGTGGTTCAAATCTACCCAGCAGCATATTTTTACTCTATAACACCTGAGGCCATCCCAGGTCAAAATTAAATAAGGGAAAAGAAGACAACAACAGCAACATTCACTTAGAAATTCCTTTTCTTTTCTTTCTATCATCTTAAGTATCATCACTGCCCCTGATTTTCACTGAGTACACGAGGACCTTCCTTGGGTCCCCTGCTGACTATCTGGAAGTCCTATGGTCTTTACTAAATGTCACTAGGAACAGAAATTTCCCAACATCTTAGGGCCCCTGGTGCATTTTGACTGGATTCAGAAGTACTCTAAGCCTTAGGATGCAGATTGAAGGCCTCCTACAGTTAAGAAGTTCATATGGGAATCCAGAGGCACAATTTAGTTGACATGTACAGCAACGTGGAGGAGAAATGGTACTTCTAAGAGAGATTTACTTCCTTTTCAGAAATGGTTGATGATCTCTGCTTCTTTCAAATTCTGAAAATCAGTGATACAACAACATCCCTGGACCCCAGGACGGTGCACATGGTTGACACAACCAGCAGCAAACTGAAAGGCTTGAGGCCACTCAGAGGCCTCTTGGAGAGAAATCTGGTGATCTATTTCTGAAAAGCAGCAGTGACGAGACACCCTATGGAGCCCAATTCTAATCCGAAAGACATCGTGCCTTGACCTCGTGCCAACGACATCTCAAAAGACTTTGGCAATTGTGGAAATGTGCTCAACAGGTCAGATACTTGGGCATGTTCTCGTGCAACAGACTCATTTCTAGTCAGAGGAAAGCAACCAGAGCGTTCACAGTAAGTATGTGAAGGATTCTGAGAGCAAAGTGTACTTGCTGCTAGATGCCCTGGAATTGACTCCAATGCCTCTCCTGGGCCGTGCTACAGAAAGAGGCACCATTTGGCCCTGCATCGTCCTCACCATCCTCACCCTGTTGGTTCCCATTGTCAGAACCCCCGTGTTCATTGTGCTGAGGAACTTCCTCTTTTTCCCTGTTTGTCTACTTCAGTGAGCAGGAGATCCTTTTCCCAGGGGATAGATTTGAAATATATCATCATTGGCTTTCCTGCATTTTTAGGTTTGAGATACCTTTCAGGTAATTTATTTTGACATAATTAATGCTTTATCTTTTGCCATGGTATTTAAAACCTAGTGCAATAAGTTCATATGTTTTGGCTTCTATGGAGTTAAGACGACCCCCTCCTTTGTGGCATAAAGAACGTTGTAGCATATTTAATTGCTACACTAAGTGATTATAAGAAGGCAAACCAGATTTACACTCCAGAAAAAGAGGAAGAATGGCTTCATTGTCTTTCAGATAAACATCTTTTTTTCTCTCTGGGATAATGTACTTCCCTAGAAGGAAACAAAATGATTAAGACATAAAAAACTGTATCACATAAGCAAAAAACATGACTGTTCTTTCAAATACGTAACTATGGAATCAAAGTAAGATTCCACACTTCTGTTTTTTAATTTTATGATACTCATTGGATTTGGCCTTTTCTGGAAGGTGCCCTGCCTCCTCTCTGCCCACAGCATCCTTCAGTAAGCAACTGTAGCTTCATTCACTGAACCTCCCTGCTTCGCAGATCTCGCGTGCTGTTTGTTCATTCTCGGAAAGCCCATGTGACCAAGCAGAACTGTTCCATGGAGTGTTCTTAACTATAATCTTTTTTTAACTTTAAGATATTTTAAGCTTTTTATTGTGGATCGAGTGTTGGTTTAGCAAGGAAATCAACATTTCAACAATTCATACACATTCTGTTTCATATCATTTATTGCAATTCCCACAAAGTATCATCACATCCCATTTCTGGGTTTCTCATTTCCATTCCTCCTCCTTTCCTAATCCTTTTGGCCCTCTGAACTTTGGGCAAATGATTCCCTTTTGATCTCATATGGTTGGTTACTCTAAGAAGTGGGTACCACCCTAGTGTTAGTTTTCCACTAATAAACCCCTCAGTTATTTGGTCATAAGGTTTCAGTATTAAAGAGCTACAAAGGTTAAACTCTACCTGTCTCTGTCTGCCCAGCAAGTCTTTTCTTAAATTTGAGGGTTTTTTAAAAATCATTTTATTGGGAGTTCATACAACTCTTCTCACAATCGATACATACATCTATTGTATACAAACCACATTTGTACACTTGTTGCCATCATCATTCTCAAAACATTCTCCTTCTACTTAAGCTTTGGTATCTGCTCCTCATATTTCCCCTCCCTCCCAACTTTCCCTCCCTCATGAACCCTTGATTACTTGTAAATTATCATTATTTCTAACTGACTCGAGTGCACATGCTGGTAGGTTGCAAATATGAGATGCAGACCAACATCTCTAACAACCTCGCTATCTCGAAGATACCATATTTTTAATCAGCAAGAAGAAGATCTGATTCCTCATTGTAAGTTATGGGTTCTTAGAGGAAACTCACTTTACCCTCTTCAAACTTACTAGCATTTTTGAAATCACTTTATTTGTGCTGATAAAATAATTAACTCCCATCTGCTTGAATCCTACTCACAGCGACCTTATAAGTTGAAATGAGAATGTTCCCTGAAACTTTCTCAAGCTGTAAATTTTTTTAAAATCATTTTATTAGGGGTTCATACAATTCTTATCATGATCATCAATTGTACGCAGACCACATTTGCACATCTGTTGCCATCATCATTCTAAGAACATCCTCCTTCTACTTAGGCCCCCATATTTCTCCTCCCTTCATAGTTCCCCTCCCCAAAAATTCTTCCTAAAGTATCATTACTTTGCCTTATCGTACACTGTCCGATGTGTCCCTTCACCCATATCCCTGCTGTTTGTACCTCAGGGAAGAGATTATATGTAGATTCCTACAATTGATTCCTCCTTTCTACTCCACCTTCCCTCCACCCTTCTGGTATCACCACTCCCAACACTGGTCCTGATGGGGTCACCTGTCCAGAATTCCGCATATTTCTGGCTCCTATTTGGACCGTGTACATCCCCTGGTCTAGCCAGATTTTTAAGGTAGAATTGGAATCATGATGGGGGGGGGGGGAGGAGGAAACATTCAAGAACTAGAAGAAAGTTGCATATTTCATTGTTGCTACACTTTACCTTGACTGACTTGCTCTTTCTCATGACCCTTCTTAAGGGGATGTCACTTCACCTCCTGATGGGCTTTGGGCTGCCAGTCTGTACTCCCCTTCGTTTATAATGAAATAATTTTTAGTTCTTTGATTCTTCGCTATCTTAAAAGTCATCTTGGCGGCACAGTGGTTAAGCAGTCAGCTTTTAAAGGTTGGCAGTTTGAACCCACCGATCACTGGGTGGGAGGGACGATATGACGGTTTTCTCTCATAAAGATTAGTGTCGTTGTCAGGTGTCATCTAGCTGGTCCTTTGAGGAACCATCCTCACAATGGCTATGTCTGAGCCCATGGTTGCAGGCACTGTGCTAATCGACTAAAGTAGAGTGCCTTCCCCGTTTTCTGTCTCTCCACTGTACCAGGCATAATGACCTTCTCCAGGGACAGGTCTCGCCTGATAACACGCCAAAAGTTGGTGAGGTGAAGTCTCGCCATCCTTGCCTCTCAGGAGCATCCTGGCTATACTTTTTCCAAGACGGATGTTTGTTCTTTTGGAGGCCCATGATATTTTCAATACTGTTTTGTCAAAACCATGGTTAAGATGTATCAATTATTCTGTCTTCCTAATTCAGTGTCTAAGATTCCCATGCATATGGGGCCCTGAAAATACCATACCTTAGATCACGTATGCTTCCATCCTCAAATTAATACGCTTATTCTTCCTTTTGCCCAATGCCACTCCTCTTTGGATTTCTTGTCTACTGTTTCCATGAGTTTGGGTTGTGGAACCAAGCAAAATGAGAGCCTAAACAATGTCAAGTTTTTCTCTGTTCATCCAAATGTTGCCTATTGATCCAGTTGTGGGGATTTGGGCTTTCTTTACATTGATTTATAATCCACAGTGAAGGTCTCAAGTCTTAAACTTCATCAGCAAGTGCTTCACGCCCTCCCCACTTTCAGCCAGCAAAGGGGAGTCTATGCTCTTCTACAGGCTTGATTTGAGTTAGATGTAAGTCACTAACAACACATTTGGTTTGGGTTTGATTTGAAATCTTTATGGCAACAAATTTCCTGGAGTTTTTCTGTAGCACTTGTGTGATGATTTCAACCATGGCCTTCAGGTTGGTAGACAAGCACAAATATCCAGGGACCAATAGGATTACTATGGGTTGGCATCAAGCCAATGGCTGTGAGTTTGAGGGTTTCTGAACTACTTTCAATTCAATGCTAGCTATTTTAGCAATCTATTGCTCTCCACCCACCTCCGTTTGGTTTGGTCTTGTCAGCTGAATTGTTAGCCTGGAATCGAGGATTGAACTTCTGCCTTACACAGCGTTTAGAAATAGAAGGTACTCATTTAAAATATTAATGGGGGAACTCAGGCAAAAAGAATATAT
Source organism: Nesogale talazaci (assembly GCA_004026705.1). Classification (NCBI taxonomy): domain Eukaryota; kingdom Metazoa; phylum Chordata; class Mammalia; order Afrosoricida; family Tenrecidae; genus Nesogale; species Nesogale talazaci. The sequence continues at coordinate 88,298 of PVJH01006013.1, forward strand.
GTACCCACTTAGGCTTGGTAGTGTTGTGGCTTAAGTCTTGGCCTGCTAACCAAAAGGTTGATATTTTAAACCCACCAGCCACGCCTTTTCAGGACTTCTGCTCCTGAAAAATTTCAGTCTTGGAAACCTGTTAGGGCAGTTCTCTTCTGTGTGAAAGGGTCACCATGCATTGGTGTTAATCCAATGACAGTAGATTTTAAGGAAAAACACAAATATAGCCTCTGACATACTAAACTAAGATCAATTTAGCAGGTTGGGAGGATACTTTCATACAAATTTTCTTTTAGAGTCGGTTTTCAGAAAGTTTATAAGTTGGCAAAATATAATATTTGTTTTGTTTGCTTTCCAGAATTCTTATACTACTATTAGGCTGGCCATGACCTGCTCAGAAAACGGGTTCATTTGGGAGGTTGATTCACAGGTCGCCAGTGCTAAGTCTTGCTTTTAAGGCGAAATTGTGGGGCCCATGACCACAGTACGCTTTGTAAAGCAAATGCAGAACACTCAGAGAGAAAGGGGATGCTTGCTAACTTAGCGGCTCTAGACAGGAGTCCTGGTGGCTCAGTGGTGACAGATTGGGCTGCTAAGCACAAGGTTGGCGGTTTGAAACCAGCTGCTTCTGCACAGGACAAAGACAAGGCTTTCCTCTCCGGTGAAGAGCGGCAATCTTGGAATCCCCCAGGAGCAGTTCCACCCTGTTCTATGGGGCTTCGTGGGTGGCGGTGAATTTAGTCTGGTCTTGGGGGTCTCTAGCCAGGGACCAGAATACACTGGTAAATTAGATTCCCTCCTCAACTGCCATTCCCACATCCACCGGAGTGTAACACTAGGGCACCACTGAAGGACAAAGCTAAGTCTTGGAAATAACTGACCCTGCTACTCCACGGCATGCAGCTAATACGGGTGTCTAATACAGGATGTGTGTCCTGCCCTGCCAATAGTGAGCAAATATCACAATGGGGGATGAGAGGAAAGAAATGGTCTTTGTCATAATTTGGTTGAAATCCATCCCTAAGATGACCTCCCATGTACTAACCGTATTTTGCTACCATTTTATCTGGAGGATCATTTTGGCTCTCCCCTTCACACAGCACTGAGTTCTACAGAATAGTGGTTGGGTTTAAATGATTCGACCCAAATCAAACCTTCTATGAAGAGCTTTCCATATCACACTGTAGAAAAAAGCAAGTAGGAAACAAAACATACTTGGAAATCTTCATTTTTAATAGAAGCAGATAATTCTTGCTACAGTAATAAATCCTATTTATTTTTCCACTGGTATCCAGACCCAAAGCTAAATTTCATATAACAGAGCTACTTATTTCTTCTCCAGTTATGGAAAACAATATTTTACATCTTGCTGTGAGATCACTTTTTACATTTTAAGTTGCTGTATGTGTCTGAGATGGGTTAATGCACTTGTATAATGTATGTCAGCATCTTTGATAAAGATCATCAGTAAATGATTAGGATATGTATGGACTATTCCTTTTGATTCATGTTCCATTCATGGGTCTGATTGTTTAAAAAAATCTGTCAGCTGAACGAGTTAAATAGGAAATTAAAGATGGATTTGTTTTCATGAGAGAAACCTCTGTGAAAGTTGTTTTATATAAATACATAAATGCACTTCCCAGTGCTAAGATTTTCCAAAGAAGATTTAAGTTTGCTCAAACAATAGGTGAGCTGCGAGATCTTCTAGTTACAGGAACTTGTGGTCGTTGGTAAATATTAGCAGAATGGACTTATTCACAGAGACGCTGTGCACCTGCCCATGTGACCCAAGGTGTCCACGCCACTTCTGCGAAATACCAGTCAGAAGGGTTTTTAGCATGGACATAAGTAAAATGGACACCAGATTCCCCTTATATTTGGCCACACTTCTACCAGAAAACACTTATCTTTAGCAATGCACTGTAGAAAACAGCTGGTAAGGAACAAAGCATACTTGGAAATATTCATTTTTAACAAAAACAGATAATTCTTGTTACATTAATCAACACTATTTATTTTTCCCCTAGTATCCACACCCAAAGCTAAATTTCATGCAATTGGATTACTTATTTCTTCCTCAGTTACTGAAATTAATGTTCTATATCTTGCTATGAGACCAGATTTTACATTTTAAGTTGTTTTAAGGTAGGTTTTATGTATCTCAGATGGATTAATGCATTTGCCTAAATGTTTACCAGGATCTTTAATGTAGCTCATCAGTAAACGATTAAGTTATGTCCTGATTATCTTTCTAGGGACAGCTTTTCAATGATGTGCTGATTTGATGATACTTTTGTAATGTCACACTTTGGTAGCGGTTATTGACCCTGGCTATAGTGAGTCCTTTTTACACACCGATCCAGAAGAACGAGGGCATGTGTCTGTGCTGTCCATTTGATTCCACACAGCTATCTTTTTATTCTATTATTTCTCTTAGCCATCCGTGCTTTGCACTCTGCACATTTATCATTTATAAGCGTATCTTTCTCAATTTGTAGAATGAAGATGTCATCCAAGTAATGGCTCTTTGGCAAGGAAATTAAACCCAGTGAGTGTTTGCCTGGCTGGCTTGTTCAATTAAACCCTTGACAGCTTCAAATGACATTGGCAGAATCCCCCGACACTTGAGAAAAACAAAACATGCAGACACATTCATTGCTCTTCTTTGGACTATTCAAATAAGAAAAATAGTCCACATTTTCTGGAGAGTACAGCTTACAGTCATGTAACAAAATGTGGCTCAGGCCCATAGGGTAAATGAGGAAATACATGGCAGTCAAAATGAAAACGAGCAGCCTCACCTTTGCATGTGCCAGCAAGCCCCTCCCCCAACCTCCCGAAATCCTTCCGGCTGCTTTTTGTTCCCATTAGACAGGATAATATGGCTGCAAATTATATCCAACTGAAAAGGAATTAACTTGCAATCAGCAAGTATTATGAGTATACAATTCCTGGGAAAATAGCATGCAGAGGAAGAGCTGAAAATCAAGCAAAAGACACAGGCAAACACACACAGACACACAAACAACGACGCGCAGATTGTAATTTTTCTATTCTGTTTCTGCTTCATAATGCTGGAAGCCATGGTGAAACTCACAAAATCAAGCATTGCTCTTGGCTTTCTACCATTCTAGGCAGGGTCCTGGGTGGGACAGTGGTTACCCGTGGGCTGCTGGGCACTCCCAGGGGCTGTCAGTTGGCATCGACCCATAGCCCTCGGTTTAGTGGGTTTGGGTTTATACCATTCTGCCTAGCCTGGGGGTACACATTCAGGAAGGGGCCTCAAAAAAACTCATGGGAAAATTCCATTATCCTTTCATCTCATTTTCCAGGAGTCCTTTTGAAGTCCCCTCATATATGTATGTGTTTATGCATAAAATGTATGTAAATGAAGGATCTTCAAATTTCTGTGGGAAAATGAAATTAGAAGTTTACGAAATTTCCCCATGATCTTAAAAACTAAAAAAACTGTTGTTTTTAGGCACTGTTGACTTGGTTCGGACATATAAGCCACCATATATGTACAATGAGCTAAACACCCCAGGGTTCTTCTGTGGCTTCTGTACAACTGATCTTTGTTTGAGACCACGGTTGCAGCAACATCCATCTAACTGAGGGCCTTCACCTTTTTCGCTGCCCCTCTACTTAAGCAGGCATGATGTCGTTGTCCAGAGACAGCTCTCTCATGATCATGTGGCCAAAGCACCTGATACGAAATCTTTCCATCTATATTTGTAAGAAGAATTTTGACTGTACTTCTTCCAGGACAGACTTGTTTATTCTTTCACAATCCTTGTGCTTTCAATATTCTTGGCCAGTACCATAATCTAATTGCATCGATTCTTCTTAGGCTTTTGTTTTTTATCAATGTCCAACTTTCACATCCATATGAGGCATGTCAGATGTCGATATGAACCCTGATGGCATAGTGGTTACACATGGGGCTGGTAACTTGAAGGTCCGCAGTTCAAAACCATCAACCATTCCACAGAAGAATGATGAGACTCTCTGCTCCCATGGAACGACGATCTTGTAAACTCACAGAGGGAGTTGTCCTATCGGCTCACTGTGAATCAGCATCAGTGAGGTTGGAGTTTGGGTGAGCTTTATTTTTATATACACATATAAGTATATTTATACACACATATATGTATATTGTGTGTAAATACATATGCCCATACATACAGATTTACATATTTGCTGTTGTGTGAATTCAGACACTTGACAAACCTCAAGGTAGAACCCTTCCATAGGATTTTTAATGGCACAATTTTTGAACACAGATCACCAAGACTTTCTTCGAAAGGGCCTTGAACAAATGTTGGTATACAAACCTACAGCTTTTCAGATAGCAGTTGAGTTTGTTGTCCACATATACTACATTATATGTATACACACATACATATGCATACATATCCACATGTACTTGATCCATCTGCATTTTTATATATTGCTGAGCAAGGTATTGGCTACTTCCTGTAGTGATTCAAAATTTACACCAGCTAGACTGTATCCCCACATATCAGGTATCTAGGCTATAGACTCCAATATCTTGAAAATTTGATGTAGGAAACCACCGTGAATCCTTTTGCCTGATGTGCTGATATGATTTTACTGAGCGTTCTAGAGATATGACACAGAGAAATAGTATGTTCTTCCTTTGTATGCCCATGAAGCCCAGATTGAAGGTCTCTGTACTATGTGCCATATGGAACTGGACAATGGGTACTTATATGTGATAGTGGTTACACAAGTGAATTTTTAAGCAAGTCTCTGGGGTTTGCAGTGACTTGGAAACTGCTTTCTTCAATTCACTGTTAGTCTCTCAAATGGCCATCCATAAGCTCCATACAAATTAAGTCATTGGACAGCTTTCCCTTGGCTGTTATTTGGCTAAGGAGACAAGCTGACTTGATGGCTCAAAGACCTACAGAAGAGGAACAGCTTTTCATCAGGGCAAAAATCTTCCAAAAGGTAGACACACTGTTTACTGCCTTTGTAAGTTCCTTCAAGAACGTACATGTCTATAAAAACAAATTCTCTATCTAAGGATATTAACCCCCCCTTTTTCCTGTGTAAGATAATGATTTAAAGTCATAAGTGCAAAATGATCTAAAAGTCCCAAAGAACGTTTACTCTTAAGATGCTATCTTGTTGCTTCACCATAATAATAAACTCTCAACTTGATAAGGTAGCATTCTACGCAGGTCGGAGCTTGAAACTCTGTGTTGAAAGCCTCTAAATATGAAGAAATGTGTAAGTTTATTTATTGGAGTTCAAATTGTAGAAATCTGACAGCTTGGAGGACTTTATAAGTTTCTGATTCAACTGCTATAAAAGGGAACTGACAATTTTAATTCGCACAATATTACATCTGGAGAAAGTATTTGATGATTTATGAAGGGCATGTTTGTGGACTGGATTCTGGAATTTTCGCATGAAAGGTGCATTTGTGTTCAGATGCTTGCATCTTCAAAGACTGATGAGTTCAACTGTGGGTACATGCAGCATTTTGCTTGGAATCATATGAAAGAAAGACTTCTTCCTTAGGCACATGATTTAATTGTCGATATACTTTGATACCCTGATTTAATATTCTAGCTCATTTTATATGCACTGTTTATATGTGTCTGCTTTGGGCATGCCCACTTCAATGCATGAAAAGCTCCCAGAGAACTGTAGTTTTCTCCACCGAATGGTCAGCAAGTGGTAGACACCAAAGTCTACTAGGCTTTTACCATTTTAATGGTGAAATTGCTGAATTCAATAACAATCCTATTTGGTTACAAGTGGATTGTACACTGAATAGATACAAGAATGAGATGAAGTTCAATGTAGCATAGATGATGTTTCTGGAACAGCTACTTCATTCATTCTAAAACAAAGCAAAAACAAACCCACTGCAATCACCTAGTCCCAAGCTCACAATGACCCTTTAAGGTCTCAGAGACTAAATCTTTACTGGAGCAGAAAGCCTCATCTTTGTCTGACGAGAGAATGACCAACATTGGGATAACCAGTCCAAGGCTCATATTCATTCCATGCCACCACACAACTCTCTAACTCACCTTCTAATTTTTCTTCTTTTTCAAAAATCATTTTATTGGGGGCTCATACAACTCATCACAATCCACACATCCATCCATTTTTTCAAGCACATTTGTACATGTATTGCCCTCATCACTCAAAAAAAATTTAATGTCGACTTGATACCTTACAATATTTCAACCAGTGTTAAAATAGATACAGCCAGGATATTAGTTCATAGTGAAGATGATGATATTCCAACTTGCTTACTTTGGGTATGTCATCAGTTAAGACCAACTTCTAGAAAGGACGCTATTCTTGGTAAAGCAGATTGCTGATGAAAGTGAGGAATACCTTCAAAGTATTATTGATTGACACAGCTGCAACAGTGGACTCCAATACATCCACTCTCATAGGACAGGATGGGGCGATGTTTTGTTCTGTTTCACATAAGCATTGCAAACCAGAGCCAACTTGATGGCCACTAACAACAACCACAGAACATAATCTTCAAAGTACAGCATACAGAAAAAAACATAACCCTGAAGTCAAAACTTAAGCCTAGACTTATTGGAGAATGTAAGCATACACATAATAGCTTTAAAGACTAAGTTCAAGGCAATATTTGAGCAGTTTTAAGACTGCTTAGCATACACTAAGTAGAAAAATGCTCCCTAGAGGCCAAGAGGGTGAAACGTCATCTCGTGCGCTTTGGACATGTTGCCCAGTGACCAGTCCTTAGAGGAAAAAGAAGGAAGCAAAAAAAGAGGAAGAGCTTCCCACAAAGTGGGTTGACCCTGTGATTGCCTTGATGGACTCAGACATAAGATAATGGTGAGAAAGGCACAGGATGGGCAGTCTTTCACTGTGCGGTCCGGAGGGTCGCTCGAGTCAGAAATGTAGACAATTGCTAAAGAGATGATGAGTAAAAACTGGCAGTGTAGTGTATTTTGAATGGGGTTGGTTTGAAGCCCTCAGGTGCTCCACAGGAGAAAAACCAGGTTGCCTGCCTGCTCCTCTAAAGATTTGTAGCTTCAGAAAACCCTCCAGAGCAGTTCTACCTTGGCCCTTAGGGCCCAAGGTATGAGTAGGAATCCATTCCACAACCCTGGGTTTGGTTTTTGCTTTGCTACCTTCTCAGAGGGTGGCGCTGCCTTCCATGCTCCTCACTCCAGAATGCTAGTCATCTATAACAGTTTTCATTCTCTCTCCTTCCACTGTGCTTCCTCTAATTCTCCAGCCTCTTTTTGTTAAACCTTGCCATGGTGGAATAGCTCATGAAGAAATCAAACTGTATCACTTCCTTCTGATTGGTTGATTTTTAAATATTCTCTTGTTATTTGACTGGAGGTCTACAGAGCATATCAGATTGCCATTCAACAGTCCGTCACTGTTTTTTATTTTCATGTCATTGATTGCGATCCCCACAAGGTAGCAACACTCATTCCACTTCCTCCTTGTGGTTCCCGTTTTCATTTGCCCTTCTTTCCTATCCTTTCCTGCCTCTGAACTTTCTCACTGGGAAAAGGTTTCAGTTAAAAATGGCCCCCAATGGTTGATTGTTCAGACGAATGCATAGCTCTCTGGTATGACTGTTCGCTTTTTAGAGCTGTATATTGTTTAGCTGGAAAATTAGTTAGTTCCAGCCTGACGGGTGAATAAAGGCCAAAGTCACAGGAGTTTGAGCTCTCTTGATTTACCCAAGTGACCTAGTCATTTTTATGATTTTGAGTTTTATTCCTTCTTTTTCTCCCACTCTTTCCAGGACCTTCTAAAGTGATCACGTTCAGAATGGGATGTAGGGGAGTTTGGCACCTTTGAGAACTTCTGGTCTCAAGATCCTAGTGGCTGAGATTTGTATTTTTTCAGACTGATTGTGCCCACGTTCCTTTGATTTACCCCACCCTTGTTTGCTCCATATGCAGAGAGAACAACAATCACACCATAGACAGAGGATCACAAGTTTTAAGATCCATATCAATACTCACCAAAATAAAATGGAGAACATTTTTTTCTTGAAAACCGTGTTGTACTGATTATGTTTAATGTTCCCTGAAACTACAGTGGTGAGCCTCCCAGCTCATAGACTTGTTCTTCAAAGTGTTTGGTGATAGTTATGAAGTTGCCATAACTATGCATCCTGTATGTTCCACCATACTGATGAGTACATTTGCAGCACATATGAATGAATACAATGGTGTAGAAAAACCCTCAGGATTGCAGTGGATGGAGCACAGCTGTCTTAGTATGCATTTTCCCTGCTAAGCAAGCATTGAGAAACTTGCTCTGAGTTAGAGCACCCAGTGGCACCTCCTGGGAAGGTTCTCTCTGGTCAGAGCACATTTTTTTCATGAGAGCAACTTCACTTGAACCTTGTTTTTTTTTCTTTTGGCTTAATGGCTGATTTAAGGGAACAGGGTGCAGCTGTGAAATTTTGTTTCCTACTTGGGAAAAAGGACACAAACTGTTGTGATGTTGTGCACAGCTTATAAGAACTTCTGTAATAAAAACTCAAGTATACAAGTAGTTTACTCACGAAAAAACAGATGCCATGTCAATTGGTGACAAATCTCATTCTGGACTTCAATCAACTTCCAGAATGGATGGAAATGTCAACTCGTAGTACATCTGGAGTTTGTTCCTCCAGGTCAGACTGTTAATCAAGCTTTCTATTTAGAGACTGAAAAGATTGCATAAGAGTGTGAGACAAAAAAAGGCCTGACTTATGATAAACAGGGGACCACTTGTTTTGCCACCACGACAATGCACCTGCTCATACAGAAATCTCAGTGTGGCCATTTTTGGAAATAAGACCAGTATGCTACTCTTGCTTCATGCAACTAACTGACTCTCCTGATCTCATTCCATGTGACTTCATTTCCACAAATGAAAAGGGACATACAAAGGCAGTCATTTGATGCCACTGAAGAGATGAAGATAAACCTGAGAGAAGTGCTGTCAGCATCCAAACAGATGAGTTTGAAAAATGTTTCCAAGAATGGAATCACAGATTTGACAAATATGTCAAGTGTAACAGAGAGTATTTTGAAGATAATAAGGTTGTTTTGTAAAGAACAAAAAATTAAATACATAGTTTTTTTTGGGGGGGGAGATCAGAGTTTTTGTGTACCCCCTCATACGTACATAGAAATAGTCCCTGTCAAATGTAGACATATTTGTGGGTATGGTCCGTGTGCTTTCCCATACCTAATCACTTTGCTTGTCTAGCTATGTCTCTACATAAACTGTGTCATTCCTTACCACTGTAAATGCTTCAGGAAGAAACTAAAGTAATTATTCCTCTATCTGCCTCCCTCCTGTCCCACTTTTCAAATCCACACAGGTCATAGCAATGAATTTAGCTGGAGTAAGATAACTCAAAAGATTGGGGGCTGTAAACTGGTGGCTACACACCCAGTTTAAAGGTATTCAAGTTCAAATAAAATAAAATAAACCACTATGCAGACAAACAACTTGTAGTTCTGACATTCTGGGCTCAGGAAGAAAGTAAATGGATTACTTGGAAAGAGATGCCTTTGGAGTCTTGAAGATTTAAATTTTGATCCAGGGAGCAGCCAGCTCTCTAGAAATTGGTTAGATTCTTGCAACTAAGGCCAAAAAGAGGCTTATTTTGACAATTTTTGTAGATTAGAGGCCATTAGAATGCAGCACTTTATGGTTGAAAGAACTGAGGACCTATGAACTTGGAAACTTTGGTATAAAGGCCTTAAATTACTCAAAGCTGGGAAACCTGAAAATGTCTAAATATGACCCCTATCTGGATTAGTCCCTAAAATATGGGCTAAATAAAAATAAATAAAGCATGGGTGATGATAATCATAAGCAAGGAGAATTTGAGGAATGATGCTGCCCTCTACTTTTCTAGACTCTGGAAACAATAGGTTCCTATATAGCACCAGTTGGGCAGGCTATCCTTGAATGTTACTGACGTTTAACTTCTCAAAGATCTTGGGAAATGCAAAGCACAAGCTGTATTTAATGTGATTTAGCAAATAGAGAAATGTGGCACTGCTGGCAATGAGTGTAATAGACCATTGCCTATTTCTTCCTTTTAGAGAAGACAACTTGATATCGACCAGCCTGGCATGTGTCATGCACTTCAGAACTGTCTGTTTTCAGAGTTCTGATACATGAACTTCCATCCACCTCCTTCACCCCAATAATTTGCTGGGAAGCCATGAATTTCATGACTGTTTCTACCTCTATTGGGCAGTATAACCTATTTTGCACAATCAGTGGGTGAGTCAATTGGGAATTATATAACAGTTGGAGTCTGCCAAGCAAGTTACCAACAAGAGACATTCCTTACAGTTAAGCATAGGTGCCTGCTTGAATCTCAGGGGCAATCTGTTTTTAAGCAATCTGCCTACATTCCATTTCTAGACACACAGATTGTAGAAGAGGGAGGAGACATATGGGACTATAAAGTGATCAATAAACTGAACTTATTCCGCAGCAGTAAAAGCATAAAACTAGAAGTATGGAGGTAAGCCATAGTCATCTCTGTCTTCTAGAACAGATACTAACCAGCCATGGTCCATAAACTAAATCTGACTCACCACTCTTTCTAGAAATAAAGTTCATTAGAACACAGCTCATTTACTTGTATATCACCTATTGCTGCTTTTGCACGTCAACTATAGAATAGAGCAATTGCGACCCACAAAAAGCTGAATATATTTACCACCTGCCTCTGACCAAAATTAATTTTGCTGATCCTGGTTCTAGAAATAGCAGGGAGATCTCAAAGACTCCCCAATTGCAAAATTAATCAGGACTATGATCCAATTGAATTTCATTCATGTCTCAAATGAACAAGAGAGTACCTTCACACCATGGTCACAGGAATTCCAACAAATTTGACAAGAGAATATCAATGTCGCTGACTTGGCAGATGCATCTCTCATCCTTATTTTAGGCTTTGACTTTCATAATTATCCCAAACTTCAAATCTTCCTAACCCTTTAGCTCGATTATCACTGTGATCTGCCCAGAGCTGTCGCTGCTTTGGGTCTGCTTGTAATCCCCTGTATAAGTGTAATGAAGTCAGCACCCAGTATGTCTTCAGAGTTTCACGTCCTCTTTTTCCTTAGAGGCATGCCTTCTTTTGCATATAGTGGTGATCTAGCACACTCGAGTTTGCTTCCCCGCAATTCGTCTCCTAAAGAAATGGCTTCTTAAAAGCATCTGAAACTCATGTGGTAAAATACATAATTATGTAGGAGCTGCCAGAGGGTCACGGCAGATCCAGAAGAGGACATGGAGCAAGGCATTTCATAGCTGATGTCAGATGAATCTTCACTGAAAGCAGAGAACACCAGAAAGATGCTTACTTCTGTTTCTTTGGATATGCCAAGGTAGTCAAATGTGTGGGCTATAGCAAATTGTGGGTTGTCTTCAGATGAATGAGAATTCCAGAACACTGCATTGTGCTCATGTAGAACTTGCACAAGAGGCAGTTGGGTAAACAGAATAAGGGAATCCTGCATGATTTAGAACCAGTAAAGGTGCGCCTCAATGTTGCATCTTCTTGTCATACTTATTCAGTCCACGTGCTAAGAAAATACTCAGAGAAACAGGCTAATGTGAAGAAGAACACATCATTGGGATCGAAGGACGGCTTACTAACAATTTACAATAGGCAGATGGCACAACTTTGCTTGCTGAAATTGAGAGGGACTTGAAGCACTTGCTGATGAAGAGCAAGAATGACAGTCTTCACAACTCAGGTGAAGAAGATCAGAATCCTCACAAATGAACCAAAAGGTAGCATCATGATAACTGGAGAAAAGTTTGCAATTGTCAAGGATTTGATCTTGTTTGGATCCACAATCGATGTTCGTAGAAGTAGCAGGCAGGAGATGGAAAGATGAAGTAAATCTCTTGCATAAAACCTCTTGAGAGTATTGAAAAGCCAGGATGTTACTTTTAGGATACAAGCCACGTTCTTTTCATGGGCTCATAAGCATGCAAAAGTTGGACACTGAATACGGAAGATTGAAGAATTGATCCATTTAAATTGCAGTGCTGGAGAAGAATATTGAAAATACCATCAACTGCTGAAAGGACAATCAAACAGTCTTCAGAAAAGTACAATTAGCGTGCTCCTTATAGACGTGACTGGTGAGACTTCATCTTACATGTTTTGAGCATGTTGTCAGAGAGACCATGGAGAGGAACATGGTGTTTTTTAAAGCAGGGGGAGAGTGAAAAAGAGGAAGGGCCTCAAAGGAGAGTTGAATTTATTGACATGAATGGCACAAAACTTGTAGGACATCCATTTGCCAATAAATAGGGCAGGGCTCAAAATGACAAAGAACATCTGAGGGCATTTGTACCATAATAAGAACATGGAATGTACAAAGTTTAACTCTAGGAAAATTAGAAACCATCAAAAACGGAACGAATAAGGATCAGTATTCTAAGCATCAGTGTGTTGAAATAGACTGGTTCGGTTCATTATGATTCAGACAAACAATTCGAGAGGAATAGAGTTGCATTCCAAGCTGCATTCCTCTTATGATGAGTGAAGTTTGAAAACCATTATACTGATGTGTAATGTGTATAGTCATCCATTGCCTTGCCCACTGGTCTTGTATTTTGATACCCAGCAAGTGTAGGCTTATCAGGTTCTAGGCTCTGATTTTGGTTAGTCTCCTTGGCTGTTTAATGGTCTCCTGACTTGGCATGGGAGCTGATGAATTTCTCACACTATAAGTGCTCCCTCTGGTAGAAACTAATCTTGCAGCCAAAGTCTTTGTAACAGAACATGTCAAGTCTTTTCACATTGACTTTCACATTGACTGTGGAGAACAATGCTAGGAGGTAAATATTATTATGTGTTAGGAAAGTTACCTTGTTTTCTTCATTGTGAAATGGTGATTTAAATAAAAGTTACCTCACAGTTATGGAAAATTCATTGAGATAATGCACTTAAAACGCCTAGTATAAGAACAGTGGTTAATAAATAGCAAAAACTATTGTTACTAATCTTATTTCAGAGAGAAAATTAAACCCAGAAGTTTAATCGATGCATTAATTATATACCTGACTTCAAGCTTTGGAAATCAGTCCTTTTTTTTGGAAAGGACTTTCTTCCACCAGAAGAAATTTTCCAGGAAACTAATTAAACTTAAGCTTCAGAACTGCTCATTTGCATGGATCCAACTTGTTTCAAAGGATGGATACCAGTAATATGTTTACAGAGTCAAAGCTTTTATGATATTTGCAAAAGTCAGATCAATCAATCACAATGGATACAGAACATTCAGAATCCTTTCTAATTCTCCTGCCACTCAGATTTCTAGGGCCCAGAAATTGGAGTCAACCCTCCCCCGCCCAGGCACTTGTTTTTCAATATACTTTTGAGCCTCAAGTCTTGAAGAAACTGACTTTAAAATGTCATCCCTGAGTCAAATAATCATCTAGATAAATTAATAAAAACTCGCTTGCCTTTGATATTGTAGTTTTTTAAAAAGATTATGTATGTACAGTTTGGACCATAGAAGCTCCCCAGGGCAGTCTAGAATTGTGTTTGAAGGTAACTCAGTAATTATTTTAATTGTTCTTCAAAACAATGCTGTGTGGATTTCTTCAGGGCCACAAATTGTCATTCTGCTCTTGCCCTTTCTCCTTGGCAATGTTGGTAAGATGGAGTTGGGGGGTGGTGTTCTTTCATCTACACATCATGCCTGACTCACTGATTGAAATGTTACCCCTAGTTGCAAATCTTGTATCTAATAAACTTTCAAGCAAATTCATTTCTGTCATTGACTTGATATGATTTTTATTTTTTGTTTTTTGAGGCATCACTGCCCTCTGGTGGTTGTGGGAGCTACCCAGCCTTGCTCTCAGAGAGCTGCTGCTGGGTTTGAACCGCCAAGCCAATGGGCCGCAGTCCCGCACTCAACCACTACGCCACCGGGGCTCAGCCACATAATTTTTATTTTTAACACTGTCAACTTACTGTGCTGCTGTTGTGTTGTCTCGTCTGTTCTGGCATAGAAGTGGTGACAGACACTGTAGGAACTCCGCTACATAGAAACCAAGTTAGAGATTTTTCCTAGGTTAAGTGGGATACAGTTTATGTGGCCTTCAATGGCTTCTGTCTGTAAACTAAGCTATTACTAACAGTCTCCTTAGAATTGGATTCTAAAAATAATCCTACTATCCATTTTCCTAACCCTCATGGTCTCATGACACAACATATCCAGATTGACTTGATGTTCTATGAAGGTGTGTTCTGGCCGTCTCACCCTGGAACTGGATACATACATACTGAAAGCGGACAGAGTTATGAGATATATGGAGTCGGAAGCTAGTCTATGACAAATGCTTACAGAGAGAGAACAGAAAAGCAACATTATAAAATTTTTATAAAGAAAAGAACATTGCCAGAAAAGAAAATATGAGAGAAAATCTTTGGGGGTGATCTTGGGGTACAACATTTTCTATTTTAAAGACAACCAAATTGGTCAATTGGACTATGTTAAAGTGAAAAATTTTGACCCTTACTCTTCAAAAGATACCACTAAGAAAATTAAAAGACATTCTCACTCTCCTTTTCCAAAGTCCAAATAGAAATGCAGTCTCACCTACGCATTGACTGGCCCTGTCCCCATTTCTCCCTCTGATATGAGTAGGATCATTTTACTTAGCATAAGGTTTTCAAGGTAGATTTGTGTTGTCGTGTGTATCAGGACTTTATTTCTCTTATGGCTATCATATTTCATAATTCTAATCGTAAGTAAAAATTGCTATAAAATCATAGAAGTCTTTATTAAACAATAGACTCCATGTGAATCTTTTATTTCTTGGCATAGCCTTCATCTAGACCTACATGTCCACTTCTGAAGGTGGTGTAGAGAACTTCCATCCAGCCATTCTTTGAAAAGTGCTGCCTTCTGGTTTAAATCACATTAGAAAGGCAGGGCAGGCATTTTCAATAAGGGAGAAGAAGTCTGAAGGGAAAAAGTACCCTGGCACTGTGGCGCTGACACATTGCGCTGTTAACCCCAAGGTCAACAGTGGGTGAGAAAGGAAAGGTCAGGACTGTAAGGTTGATGGGGTGAGATTTTTTAATGAGTTTCATATGGGATAATCCTTGCTATCTCTTGAAGAATGAGCAGATGTGTTATCTTGAAGGGGGGAAAATCTTTGGCAAAATTTTCCTGAGCTTTTCCCACACCAATGCAGTTTTCAATTTTCTTAAAACCACTTCCTTAAGAGTTCCCATGTTTTTGGAGAAAATCTGTCAAGACCATCTCTTTGGGTTCCACAGGAAGGATCACTGAAACATGCTGAGCTGCCCATTCTGCCTTGAACTCAGCTGGCATGGGGTCTGAAGTCACTGTGTTGATTGGACGTTTTTATTTTTTCAGCAGGCACTCTGTGGAGACCAACACAAGTGTGATACTGAAAAAACTTGTCAGCAGTCATTCACTGATGGCAGAAACATGTTTAAACACTCTGTTTGGAATAAATGCATGCATCTGTCTACCGACTGATGAACATTAAGATTGTTTCCACGTTGGGACAATTGTGAATGGCTCTGTAATAAACATTGGTGTAGAGGCTTCAGTTTGTGTTTCAATCATTGTGGTGGATCTACAGAGTTGGAGTTGGAGTTCCTGAGTCGTGGTACAGTTCTGGTGGCACTGTGGGTAAGCTTTGGGCCATGAACCACAAAGTTGGCAGTTCAAATCCATAGGATGCTCCACAGAGAAGAGATGAAGCTCTCTGCTCCCATAAACATTTCAAACTAAAAGCTCAGGGCCACTAAGTCAATTCAGAGCCCTACCAATGGAATAGAACAAAATAGGATGGCTCGGGTGGGTTTCTGAGACTTACAATACATACTTGAGTATGAGCCAACCTGAATATTAGCCGAGGCACCCAATTTCATCAAAAAACGGCATTAAAAATGTGCTGAAAAATTCCACTTACCCATGAGTATATGAGTATATACAGTATCTCTTTATGGGAGCAGAAAGTCTATGCAGTTGAAGGGAGGAGGGTTAGAAATGTTGACCTTTCAGTTTAGTCACCCAATGTCCCAGAAATCCTCGATCAGGTGGCTATGAGTCTGAATCAATAGAAGGGTGGTGGGTTCTCTGGATTATAACACTATGCTTAATTTTTTGAGGCAATTTTTTTCCAGTGTCTGTGACTTTTCAAATTTCTACAAGCAAATGGCTGAGAATATAGATTGCTCCACCTCTTCATCCCACCTGTTATTTTATCATGATCATTTTAGTAGGGGCGAGGTGGTACCTTGATGTGGTTCTGATTTCCATTCTCTTAGGCACAGATGTCATTGAGCATCATTTCATGTGCTTATTGATCATGTGCCTTTCCTCCTTGGTAAAATGCCTCTTTCCATCCTCTGCTAATTTTTCCCCCATCATGAGTTATCTGCTTTAAGATTTCTTAAATACTTACCAGGCAACCCAGAAATTCTAATGTTAGGTCTTGATTCAAGAGAACGACAAATAAATGTCTACACAAAGGTTTGCATGCAA
>PVJH01006014.1:0-106072 GCA_004026705.1 Nesogale talazaci
TCGAGGACACCTGGGGCATTAGGAAGGCCACACAAGAAAGAGGTACAGATCCTAAGTGTCTGGGGAAGCGAGTCACCCCCAGGGGCTTTTGGAAGACAGGAAAGAGACCTGCCACACGCGGGGCCCCATCCACAGGTATGATCCCATGAGGAACTCATCACAGAGGCCAGGCTCTGCCTGGGTGTGTGCCCTCCTGCTCCGCTCTATCCTCCAGACATATCAGCGATGTTTATTAAGAGATGACAAGTCTATCAGCCCTCATGAGCAGTCTCTCACAAGGAGGAGATCTTCCCGTGCACCCAGCCAGTGTCATCAATCTTGTGCCTGCTGCTCTCCCTGCAGCTGAGTGAGCAAGGCCCATCCCCGCCCCCTCTGCTGTAGCGCTGCTCACTGGGCTTCTGGCTCCAGCTGCCCTGGGCTGGGGGACTCAGTGGGAAGTGGTAAAAGGAGCGAGACTATTTGTATAAAGTGTTCTGGGAAAAGAGCTGGAAACAGAACAACAGAGGGGAGGGGGAGTCCTTTTCTCCAATGTCACTGGCTTTAGGGAATATATGCATTTCATCCCAGGAGATGGAATTGGATTGAACTGAGGCTGTAGGAATGATTGCGGGGAAGCAGCTAATATTTGTGGCCGCTGTAAGGTGCAAATGATGTGTAGACTTCGTACTCTGTATATATGATCATCGCACCCGTGATGTAGAGAATCGGTTGTCTATATTTCTAAATAAGGAATTTGGAAATTCTATTGAGTGTGAATAGACACTGTGTTGCATATTCTCTCTCTCTCTCTCTCTCTCTCTCTCTCTCTCTCCCTCTTTCTGGGGGAAGCTTTATGTTGTAATGATCAACATCTAATATGCAAGAAACAGAGGACATTTCTCTGAGTAGGAGGCACAATCAACACTAGCGAGTAGCAATTTCAAATGGACCTCAGTGAATAGATGCCTTTGGAGTATTGTCTATGTCACTATATTTGTAAGTCAAATGTGTGGCATGTGATTTTCCATTAGAAGGCCCCTAATCTTGGCCACACAGCTTCAAGTCTTTGAAAGACACTGTCAGAAGTGATCATGATATCATTTCTAAATTTCATGGAATTTATTGAGGCACACATACATCATTTTTGGCACTGGTTAAATATTTAAACATTTCAATCTAACACATCTTAAGGTTGGGTTTGTTTGTCTTTTCAATCCAGGGACTGAAAAAAGGGAAGAAATTATTTTTCAGTGTTATGAATGAGTCTCATCCTTTTTATTCTCGTATCTTGTTCTTACTAGAATATGTGCTTTTCAAAGATCTTTGACACTGGGCTTTGTTCAGATGAGTGAGGAAGGTCATGAAAAATGTCTCCTTGGTCCTTTTCACAGCCACGGGTCTCTATGACTGTAGCAGCGCCCAGTAAGAGCGAAAGATTGGGCTGGTTTAATTCATGTTAGAAGATCTAAGACTTAGTGTCTTATAAAGTGCTTTCCAATGCTTGGATTCCAAGATCTGTTTCTATGAACTATAAAGGAACCGATATGTTGTTTCTAGGAGTATAGTAAGAAAGCGAAAGTAAGCAGCTGCATGCTGCAGTCTCTCCCAGGTCTACTTCGGTACTGCTCTCTGGGTTCTCCAAACTGTTCTATGTCACAGTGTACCCAAGGTGTGCATGGGGGCACAGGCATACCACACAGGAGGAGATTATTGGGAACGCTCAGGTTATTAAAGGAAAATGCAATACCATATTCGAGATTAGCTCTACTTTGAGTTTCTAATTACATGTGAAACTGGATTATTTCCTCATCCTGATCAGCACCACTAAAAGCCAAGAGAAGGCACCAGAAGGTGATCTTTGTAGGAAAACCATCAGGATTTTAACTCTAATATACAAATGTTTCTAATGCACTAAATTAGTTTCACAAAAAGGTCTTAGTTTCTCTAAAATTTGGCTTCTAATTCTGACTTGAAAGATTCATTCTGTAGAGTTTACACAAGAGTGAGATGAAGCTTTTGTGTGGATGGGGGAGAGATGCGATACTGCTTCTCCGTCACCTTTTCCAGTCTGATGGATAAATCGATTTATCAACTTTGAGATATATTTCATGTATCATGTAGTTTGTTGGTGTGGCAGTTTCTCAAAAAGTTAATCACAGTTACCATTTAAAGGATTATCATTAAAAGAGTGACCATTTGATGACTTTTTGTATGATAGCAGTATGATGCAGCAGTTATCACGATCATTTTTAGAACATTTTAACACCCTCCCCCAAATAAACTCTATATCTTCTTTTTGCCATCACCTCCTTAGCCACTTGTTCCTGAAGTCCAAGGCTATAACACTGATCTACTTTCTTCCCCCATGGCTCTGACAATTCTGGATATGCTGTATCACTGAAAGACACAACGTGATTGTGTGATGACTCTTTTTTAAAGTTTTGCACATGATTTTTGAAGGTCATATAAATATGTCTATATTAGTTCTGCATTCATTTTGAATTTCAAGGACTATTGTATTAATAGGCTGATAGATATTTGGGTTGTTTCTACTTTTCAATTACACTAAACAAAACTGCTAGGAACAGTAATGCACAAGTTAGTATATATAGATTTACCTAGTTAGTATATAAACATAGGAATTTAATTGATTAGTCACTTGGTAACTCTATGTTTAATGCTTTTGAGAAACTACGAAACTAGTCCTCAGAGTAGCTACAGCATTTTATATACCCATCAGTAATGTGTGAAGGTTCCAATCTCTCAAAATTCTTGCCAACACTAGTTCCTTATTATCCATTATTTTTATTTCACCATATACCCTCTGCAAAGATTGTGACCCAACCAAACCAAACTCACAGACATCATGAAGTTAATTCTAGTTTATAGCCGCCTTCTAGGACAGAGTACAACTGCCTTTGTTGGCTTCTGAGGTTGTAATTCCTCACCGGAGCAGAAAACCCCTTCTGTCTTTTGAAGTGGGGGGTGGACTTGAACTGCTGATCCTGTGATTAGTGGCCTCGAGTGTAGCTAGCTAAGACAGCAGGCCTCCTTTGATATCTCATTTTGATTTTGTCTTGCATTTCTCGCATTCTTAATGATACCACACATTTTTTTCACATAGCCAATGACCAGTTGTGTGTATTCTGTACAAGAATACCCTGTTCTGTTCATACCCTTTGCACACTTTTATTTGGGGTACTTGTCCTTGTATTACTGAGTTGAAGAAATAACGTATATGTTCTTCATGCAAGTTATTTATCAGTATATGATAAACAAACATGTTTTCTCTTTCAGTGACTTATCGTTACACTTTCTTGATAGTGTCCTTTAGAACACACATGATTTTTATTTTCATCTGCCCAAGATATCTACATTTTTTTCTTCTGTTGCATTTACTTTTGATTTCATGACCTGTTTTATTTTTACGTGAATATTCAAAGACACTCCTTAGCTTTTAACTTGAGGATGAACAGGAGTATTGAGTGAGAGAATGGTATTGAATTCAATGGCATTAGACAGCAGTGAATTTAGAAAACCCTAATTACTGCTTTAGGTGTCTTTGTGACATTCCAAAGCATTGATAAATATCAAATTTAGGAAAATATGGTGTAAAAATCTTGCTGTTGAAACTCTTCCAAGGAAGTGTAATGCGTACAACTCTTAAGAGATATTTAGAATTGCATCTCTCTCTCTCTCTCTCTCTCTCTCTCTCTCTCTCTCTCTCTCTCTCACACACACACACACACACACACACACACACACACACACTCTCTCCATTCACAGTTATTATACTGTGTGCTGCCACCAGGTGGTGGTAGCAGCGATCTTGAATGTGAATAGCTTCATTGTTTAAACTGAAGAAGCAAATGTTTATCTGAGACCTGGGTAGTTTCCTGTGCATTTCCTTCTATTTATAAGAATAACTTTCCAAGAACTTGTTTATGCACATAGGATTTTCTAATGAAACTACACCCTGAATGTGAAGAGCGTGACTTTCATGAGAAAATCAAGAGAAGGAAGCAGTATTTACTGAGTGCATACCACATGACCCTACCTATGCTATCTCACTTGATCCTTATAATATTATGTCCAGTAATATTAGAAAAATAGAAAGTGTCCTCACTTTCTAGACCTTAGCGTCTTGGGCAGGGCTGCGCAGCACTTACATAGCAGAGTTCACGGGACCTGTCTCTAAAGTTGGGACCTTCGCCATCCAGCTATTTGCCTTACTTGTCTCCTGCCCAGACTCTAGTGGATCTGAATTTCTGGCTGGGGTGACTTAATCAATACATTTGAACCTCCTAGCTAGTAGACAACCAACCTTCCTTCCTCCTCCTCCTTTCCGCCTATCAAAGTAAACAGAGGATAGCCCCACTCCTTTAAAGGAAAATAAAACTTCATGTGATGGGGAAGCGTGCACCTCCTTTCCTTCCTTCTTTGTTGAGAAATAGTTTTATGTTTTTATCTATTCCTTTCACTCTGCTTAAATCCATACTGCAGTCCAGGTCTTCTTTATGTCCTGTAGTCTGGAATGCTGCCCCTGGTGAACACATTTGTTGGCTACATAAACAGCTGTGGGTTCGAATTCACCCAGAAATCCCTTGGAAGAAAGTCTCAGGACTCTATTTCTGAACAACCAGCCGAAGAAGACCATCTGGAGTCCTGTACTTCCCTGACAGGCACATGGAGTCGCCATGCATCAGAGTCAACCCATGCCTCATCGGTGGTTTTGTGTCCTACCATAAAATTCTCCAATAGCCTCCATCGTGCTTCCCCACCACACGAGGTTTTGTTTTCCTTCAAAGGAGTGGGACTATCCTCTGTCTGCCTTGGTATATTTACATCTCCAGGAGGATCTGCTCGTCAGGAAGTCTCATGGCTTCTCTTAATATGACAGAACTGGGCTCCAATGGTCTCCACCTATCTCTATAAAGGGAATCCTCAACATTGATTTTGCAAACAGCTACCATACGGACTAGAATAAGGTTTGTGTTTACCCTAACCATAAACCGTTTTCTGAACATTAAAGTGGTTTCCTCCAGATTTAAGAAGGGTAAATACACTAATATTTTCTATTTGCTTGACTGAAAGTTAATGTGGAAGAAAGCTACGTTCTCTCCTGACGTGAGATAGAGGATGTCGAGTTGAAGGCGATTAAACTAGACCGGCAGAGACAGAGCAATGCTCGGGGGCCAGTCTTTCCCTGGACTGAATCCAAACGTGCAGGTGTGGCGATGGAAAAACCCTTGCCCCCGTCATGTTCCGTGTACCATGCACAATGCTCACCAACATCTGTGCAACGACGCGCATGCACCAATGGCCACATCTTGAAGCAATATCATTGTGTGTAGATACTTCTGCTGTTTTGTATTTAATCAGCAACCGATGACAAACAGTTAATGGACAATGCAGAAACAATCATTTCCAGGAAGCGGATCATGGAGGAAAAGCCCCTGCCGGCACGTGTCCCCCCTCCTGACTTGACCGCCGGACCCTCTCTATACCCTCCAGCTTACTCTTGTAGCAGAAGGAGGAGAGCCCCCAAAAGGGTCTTTAAAGCTCTTTGAGCTTTTGGAGCATTGATGTAGGAGTTGGTGAGAAGGTGGGAGAGCCAGCCCAGTGCTATCAGCCTCTCTAGCCTCAGAAATCTGAATTTGTACAGACTCGAGTTCCTGATCTGCAAGTAAGAGCAGCTGTGTGAACTCTTTTTTCCAATGGCAGAAGCCACATGATCAGTAATAGGGCAGGAGAGACACCAGGGCCTGCATCATTTTCAGAAATGTCTAACAACCTTCCTAGGGATATCGCATCAAGTGGAGGGTCTGCATAAAAGAGGAAAACCTTGCAAGTGAGGGAATCGACACGTTGTCTGCAACCACGGGTTCAAACAGACAGCCTCTATCTCATGTCATGATTAAAACCCCAGTCTCCCTGCTCCGAGTTCAAACTCCAGCTCTGCCACTTACTGTGAATGCTCTTTTTCAGTGGCCTCAGCTAATGAATGCAGATCACAATATCAACTACCTTACTGGATTGGATTGTTCAAAGGATTAGTGCGCACTGAATGATGTAGGGCAGTCCAAAAGCAGAAGCCCTGCAGTGACAGTGTTCCCCAGTAGATGTCACTGCGACATAGCTAGTTAGTTCAGATACTATCTGAGTTCAAGTCTACCACTGAACAATCCCTTCAGCTAATTCACACGGACGTGGTTTTCTCCTCAAAATGTGAAAAGATGGCAGAGAATGAGTGGATTTCACAATGGAGAGGGGTGCGAGGGGCAGATCACCTGTTAAGGGAAAGGTCTTCTACACTTTCAGGTCCAATAAAAATTTTTAAATATTTTTCTCCAAATCGACTCTGGTGAAAACAATTTTCACTTTGCTGCCTAGAAATGTTCGATTTGCTTAGGCCAGGTTTTGGCAGGGAGTACCTGTTCACTTCAAAGATTTTCAAACAACAGACATTTATCTTTAAAAGGTACTAAAATGAGAAACAAGGAAGTCCAGTGGCAATGTTTACTAGTTGGACTGTGATCTTCAAGGTTGGCGGTTCAAACACACCAGCAGTGATGTGATGAGGAAGGAGGAAAGAAAGGGCTTTAATGTGCTAGACTGTTTTTTTTTAAGGGAAACAAACCCAGAGACAGTCATTATGTGCGTAAGAGAGAGCTTTATAACAAAGAGTAATTTCATATTACGACAATATCCCAGCCCAGGCCAGATCAAGTTCATAAGCCTGATACTATCCCATAAGTCTGATACTAGTCCATACATTACTCTTAAGACTCATGCAGTCACATGCAATGATGCAGAATGCAGGAAGATCACAAGGCTGGTGAGTAGAGAGTCTTATGGATGCAATGGGAGTAGATGCATCTCCAGGGCTCTGGCTACCATCAGCATGGATCCATGTGGCTTGTCAACAGGAAGGTGAAAGCAGACAGAGAGAGCATGTGGACCACCTCCAACTTGAAAGCAAGGAGTCCCCAGAATCCTCATGAGAAGGCCACATGCAGACAGAAGCATCATCAAGTTGTGACCTGATTGACCAGTTAGACTCCCCCCCTTCACTCCTACTATTGCCAAGTTGATGTGACACTATGTAACTACCACACTATTCCTCCTGAAACCTCACAGAGGCCAGTTCGACTCTACCCTCTAGGGTCTCTATGAGTCTGTATTGCCTAGACTGATTTCCGTGAAATTGAGGAGCAAGCAGATGGATTGACACTGTGGCTTCAACAGTGGAATCTAAGAACAGGAGCAATTGTGGGGATGGCGTAGGAACTGGCAGTGTTTAGTTCTGTTGCACAGAAGGTCATTATGGGTAGGGACTGGTTCGACGGCACCACCACCACCAACACCACCAACAAAAACAACAACAAAAAATAGGGAATGAAGAAATCTTGGGATGTAGTGGCTACATATCGTGCTTCTAACTATAAGTTCAGCAGTTCTAAACCACTGACTTTATCCAGTCAGTCAGCTGGATGAAGATGAGTCTTGCTACTTTTATAAACAATTACAGTCAAGGAAACCTGCAGAAATAGTTCCACTTTGTCCTCTACAGATGCTATGACTTAGGATCTACTCGATGGCAGTGAGTTTGAAATTTGAGCTTTCAAAATGGGAATGGAGGCACGGCAGCCTAGGAAGAAGCTTTGCAAAACTGTAAGTGGCAACGTTCCTGGTCCAGGCTTTATGGCCATCTCCAAGGAACCTAAACAACCTGTTGCCACATAGTCAGTTCCAAGCGGTGGCAACCCTATGTGCATCAGAGTAGAAGTGGGCTCCTGGGGGGTTTGGAAGATGGATGATTCTCAAAGTCGATCACTTGGCTTTCCTTCCAAGGTGTCCCTGGGTGGATTCCAACCTTTAACCTTTGTTTGCCAGGTAGCAACTTCACCACTGCACTTCATTTCAGTCAACAGCTTCATGTCCTATGACCTTGGGAAGGTCTAAATTAAGTAATACCGTTTTCACCTTGTGAAATCTATCAATCTTAGCTTAGGCAGAGAATAATTTAGGGGATAATTTCTTTCTGTTTTTTAATTCTCACACGATCGGCCCTTGAGGGAACTGGGTAGGCTAAGGCTGTTGGGAGCATTGTTTGCTCATTTTCTTACCCTATTTTTACAGAAAATCTTTGGATGGGGCCTTGTGTTAGATGAAGGGATGCAGAGATGCATAACTCAAGATCCACGATAGTTTACAGTCTGGGACTTAGCCAGATAGAAAGACATGCAATCACTTAGCAAAATCCCAGCTTTCAGAATTGTTGAAAAGTAGCAAGGAGATCTCACAAAGAAGGAGGCATAGGCGAGGATGACACCTGACCTTTGTAGTGAAGGATGGATAGGAGTTTGAAATGCGAAGAAGTGAGAGAAGAGCTTTCCAGGAGAAGAATCAATACATATAAAGCCAAGGACCCTAAAGGCAAAACTAATAGCTATTGCTCTGCATGTGGTGTGTTTGGCAGCGAGATGAGACACCACTCTCTAATTGAAGAAGATCATACAGATAGTGCTAACAAGGCCCCGAGTTGTTACAAATGAGGTCTTAACATATTGTGCATTGGAACCACCCTTCTTTCCTATCTAGCTGATTGATGATATTACTTCTGCTTCCTTGCTAGGTAATCTGTGCTAACTTCATTTTCACTTGGACCAGGGCGAAGAGAGTTATTTTGGGCACACAGGACAATTCGCCTTGTGAAGGATGGCTCTGGTAAAGACTATGTCAGGCTTAACATGTTCTGGCTCAACCCAACAAACAAAACCAGGTGCTGTTGAGTCAATTCTGATTCATGCTAGAGTTGACCTGAGTTCCCTAGCATTCTCAATGGCTGACTTTCTTTGTAAGTAGGTCACCAGGTCTTTCTTATGAGGTCCATCTGGGTGGGCTTGAGCCACCAACCCTTTGGTCAACAGCCCAAAATGACAATAATAATGATGCTAGCAATTATGCTGACTGTTGTATGGCAGATATTTGGCTAAGTGCCTTATGTGTGTCGTCTTATCATAATAGTGAGCTCTATGTTGGACTGCTAACCACAAGGTCAGCATTTTGAAACCTCCAGCGACTCTGACGGAGAAAGATGAGTCTTTCTTCTCCCATAAAAACCTAAGAAACCCACTGAGGCAGTTCCACCCTGTCCTCTAAAGTCATTATGAGGGCACAAGTGACTCAAAGGCAGTGAGCCAGCTCTTGGCTTTAGAATTCTCATAGTAATCCCATGAAGAAGTCTTGTAGTGCCGGAGTGTAGAATGGCTCTGGGGTTAGCCCTCTGGGGGCCAGATAGCTGGCCTCACATGCTGATTCAGCCCCTTATTAATTTGGGTGAACTTGGGAAATTATGCAACCTCTTTCCATGACACACGAAGCCCTCATGACACTGTAGACTAAGCACTGGATTGCTAACCAGCGTAGGGCCAGCATTTCAAACCCATCAACCACTCCGCAAGCCAAGCAGGAAACTATCTGCTCCTTTAAGGATTTCCTGTCTTGGAAACTTACGTAGGCTCGCTATGAGTTGGAATTGTCTCCATGGCAATGGCTTTTTATTAGTCTCTGGGCCTCGGTTTTCTCATTTGTACAATGGGACTAAGAGAAGAACCTAACTTTTGTGGTGGGAAGTCCCTGAAAGACTTGAAGTTCAAGTCTACTCAGACTCCTCAGTAGAAAGGTCTGTTTGATGATGTACTTCTAAAAATCAGCCACGGAAAATGCTTGGAAGCATAGGGCTACTCTGACACACTGGGGCTGTCTTGAGTTGGAAATGACTCACTGTTGACTGGTTATTGAGAATGAGTTCTTATTCAGAACAGGTAGCTCAGGAGCTAAGCTGAACTGCAGACTACCCTTGGCGTGCAGAGCTGAGAATGGTTTAAAGCCTCTGCTCTGTATCCAGCTGGCAGTACCCATTCTTCACTGTGAATGAGTCCAAGAAATTCAACAGGTACAAGCAATCACCAGAAAGCTATTTGTTGTGATTGGAAAACACTCAAAGAAATGGAGTGCTTCATAGATGATTTAATATTTTTAAAGCGGCATATGCGAATGAGTAAGCTCGGGGTATATGAGGGAGTTTACATTCCACATCAAGGTTTTACTTAAAGTTTACATTTTGTTTAAATGAGAAGTAAGATCAATGTAATATGGCTTAAACCCTTCTCCGAAATTTATAGCTTCTTTTAATAAACCTCATAAAAGACACTTTTAAACATATGCAGCGTTCTTAATGTAATGGTTCCATTCTTGAAATATATAGTATTTAGGTTGCATCTAGCATGCTGTAAAAGTATCACAAAGGCTGTAAAAATATTGTTAACGGGAAGAAATCTTTTAGAGGAATAAATATTTTCTTGGAAAAGGAAAAGGCTGTGAACCTTTTAGGCAGGGGAATGGTGTGGTTTTAAAAAATAACAATTTGCCTTTTTTATGTCCTTTCTGTGGTCCTACTCCAGCCAATTATTAGATTAAAGCAAGCTGTTGCTACGTGCCCTGGAAACTCAGACAGATTTGATGTTGCACCCTAAGTTTGTGAGGACAGTTCCATTTAAAGCTTTAATGAGGTCAGGGGAACAAAGAAGGAGGCTGGCCGAGTCTTTTGTGTTATTTTAGGAGTGTATCTTAGAATTACAGGGCTTGCATAATGCCATGGAAAGAACACAGACTTTAGAGTTTAACGAGTTAAGCATCAGAGACCTCCTTCTGCCATGTACTGACTTTCTGACCTTGAGATAATCACTTCCACTCTCGGTGGCTCAGTGTCCTGGATCTGTAAAATGGGGTTAGCAGTACAGTTCTAAACATGTCGCAAGGTCATTGTGGGGTCAAGTGAGATAAGGCGCGAGAAAGTTTTTTGTGAGTTCTGGAAGTTTGAGAGGGCAGATGGAGTGTGCTCCCTTGCAAACATTGGTTAAACACTTATTAGGTGCAGACAGAACATTGTGAAGCAGAGAGAATTCACAGAGCCCATGGGGGCCATCCCTACACCCTCCTCTTCACTGCCTCCCTAAATTTTGTCTGAGCCACACCTCCAAGTCTTTCCACAAGGTAGACTGGCTCTTCCTTTATAAAAGAGAACAGTTTACATCCTTCGGTGATCTGTTTCACTCATCTATTCCCACGTGCAGGACATTCTCCATAAGTAGAGCTAAGCTCAACATAGCAGTGGAGAGTAAGTCAAGAAGCCTGTCATACAACTGCTGAAAAGAACATCGAGTTCAGCCTCTTACCAGTACAGGGAAGGAAACAAAAGTCTAGAAAGGGAAAAGGGTGTGTTCTGTCAAATTTATTGTGGTTCTTCCCCACTCTGTCTTTTGAGAGAGTTCGCCATGGAAGTTCTATATAACAACATCAGCAAGATGAGGGGGAAAGTGATGCTTTTCTGGCTTGCTACTCAAGACTGTAGGGGCTCTTATGCCTTCAAGGTAGATTTCCCACCTACCATGTAGGAAACCTGGGTTTTCTTTGAGGCGAGTGCCCCTTATGCAAAGCCAACATCGGTCTATCAATGGATACTTGCCTATTGCTGGGATGCTCAATAGGTTTCCGTGGCGCTATCAGACAGACAGAGTAGGAGCAAAGGCCTGGCTATCTACTTGTGAAAATAAGTGGAGGAAACCACAAGGGCCTGATCTGCAACCAATTGTGAAGATGGCACAGAACCAGACATGGTTTTTTTCCCCCTATTGTGTGCAATGAGTCACCGGCCAGGCACGAGGTGCTGATTCAACAACAGCAACCACAACAAAACAGCCCAGACTGTGGTCTCGTGTAGCTGTACAACATTTAACGCTTCAGTCTCCACAAAATATGGTCTTGAACTAAGATGGTAAACAAAGAGAGACAAAAGTCAAGTATTGAAGGGTAGGTCAGATAAAAACTTTGGCTCATATGATTTTTTTCTTATTACCTCTTCTTAAATGACCATCAATATTTATCACTTCCTCTTGGATAAAGTACACTGAAAAAGATGTGTGAGTCTGATAGGGTCTGGAATATGAGGTGCTGCATGATCAGTAAGACATTTGGGTGAACTTTTCCAGGTGGGGTACCTTTATTCTTGTTCCCTCGCAGCATGACTTTCATGATAAAAATCCCACATCACTTTGTAGACACGTCACTAGGTTGACCGCATGAGGTCCACCTCATCTTAAAGATTGGGTAACTAGCATCTGTGATGACTTTGTCATTTCACCACTGTGACATCTGGAGTGCATGGGGCAGAGAGCAAGACTCCCAGAAAGACTCCTGGGCCACTACCTCCAAAGGGCTGCTCGAAGTCAGTGGTCTGCCTCCTCTGGCTGCTGTACACTATTTGAGCATATGCCCAAATCCAAATTTTCCTGAACTTGAATCAGTATGGCTTCTGTCAATATTTGCTAAATCTTCTGCGTCAGCATCCTCTCCTACAAAATAAAGATAGCAGTACCTTGCTCATAGGGATATGAGCAGAATTAAAAAGTACATGTAAAAGGCTCAGTGGAATGGTAACACATGGTCCATGTGCAGGGATTTATTATTTCTCCTTGGAGAAACATGTCTTGTGCCTATTCTTCCGTCTCTCACATGTGTGCGCACACCCACACTCTTACACATAGACACACACAAACATTAATATATTTACTAGGGGTGCTTACTTACAGTTTAATCAGTCCCAGGTTTTCATTAAAGATATATTTTCTTCTTCCATCAACTTCATTTGATAGAAGCTTAATGTCCTAAGTAATAATGATTCCATTAGAACACGGGGTCTGACAACTTTAGTCAAGAGGGGGATAGCTTTCTTTCACACATGGGACCTTCGTAATTCTTCACAGTTTTTCTTCTTTATGCCACGAGATGACTATTCTGGCCCCTTTTTTCCTCTTTAGGATGAAAGGAACCGGTGCTGATTAAATGGTAAAGCCCTTCCTCACTATGTATTTCTCTTTTTTCTTCCCTGGTGAAAAACGTATACTAGCTTAAGCCTTGATGCTAACGACTGTGGGGGTGCCCAATCACACCCATCGGAAGAGCAGCCACCAAGAAATCAACCGCTCCTTTCACTTTACCTCTTTGTCATGAATCTTAGCATGCTTCCAATTCTTCCACTTGTGTGCAACAGTCCCCACATTGCCACACGTATGCTGTGAGTGAGCCTTTGACTTCTACTTGCTTCTGACTGCTTTTTCTGACTTCTTTTTTGTCCACCACTCTGTGGCTGGTCTGTGGATGTCAAGGCCATTGACACTTCGTGAAAGTGACCTCTCATGCCCATTTCTACTGGCTTCTCTCAAGAGCACCATTGCAGGTACCCATGGAAACTGCTGCACATGTTATCACCCAGATGAGACCACTGATGCCCAATGGGGTTCTGAAACTCCCTTGCCCCAAGTGGTCAGTGCCCTCTCCTTTTCCTGATGAAGCTCTTGTATAGTTTATTTTGATATTAAATATACTAGTAAAATACTCTCTCCCTTTTCATTTTTAGTTATTTTATACTAAAACCTGTGCCTAAGACTAAGTACCTGGCTGTGAAGACTTGGAGTGACAGGTAAATCATCATCTACATAGAAATTCTTTTCCTCCCACCTTGACCTGTTTTTTTGAAACAAACTGCTCCAACTCTATTATTTTTTTCTTGAGAATCAAATATTTTTCAAACCATTCATCCTTTATGTAGGTAAGCTTTTAGCAGTCTTGTCACAACAATTGCTTATTTATTTATCTAAGCAGTTAATGTTCCCACAAATATTTGTTGAAAACTGTCTGCTAATGTGAGAAGAAATCATCCATTTGATGAGTAGGAGCAATTCCAATGGCAGGAGGACAATAAATGTGAAGTCCTAGAATTTAAACAGAAAGCACTCACAAGGATAAAGCAAGATCATGTGTTCTTCAAGCAAACAGAAAGGAACATGTCAAATATGAGTAGAATATCCTTATTGAAGAGCGGGATGGTGGAGGACAGGTGAGAAGGGTAGCATATAAATAGTTCAAGCCGGACACTTACTATTTCTAATTCCTAGGGTAAAGGTTGCTATGTTAGTCTGGGTAGACTAGAGAAATAAATACCCAGAAACTCATATTTGTATAAGAGAGAGTTTTATAAAGGTAAGTGCACATTCAGAAAGCATCCCAACCCAGTCCAGTTCAAGCCCATAAGTCCCACATTAGCCCATATGTCCAACACCTATCTACAAAGTCCCCCTTGAACTTGCAAAACATACGCAATGATGCCTAATGCAGGTGGAAGGTCTAATCAGTGAGTGTGTAAGCTTCTCAGCACTGGGAGGGGTCTCCACGTGGCTGCTCCAGCACCCAGGACTGCATCAGGATAGATTCATGTGGCTTCTCCTCAGGGATGTCTCACAGGAAGTGAGCCTTGCCAGCTGAAGCAAAGAACTTGCTAAGGCAGCCACACACTGGTCTGACATCAGAGAACAAGAGACCTGAGAATAAGAAAGGCAAGGCTCACTGAGCTATTTATATCCCCACCCTTCAATTAATCCCACATGTGCTTATTGGCCAGGTTGGCACAATAAACCTTAGCTCTCACAGTCTTATAAATCACGTTGTAGGTTGTTGGAGAGAAAGCGAGATCTGGGTCAAAACAGTCACAGCAACAATTCTATTTGCTAAGATTAACTTCAGTCTTTTTATGTGAAAGGAGGGAGAAGGGAGAGAGATGATTTCATACATCATAATTTGGGGGGGATCACTTTTATTGTTGTTCATGAAAGGTTCATTATTTTAAAATCAGGAATGACATTTCTTCACATGGAAATACCACAAATTGTTTATCTAATTAACTTATTGATAGACATTTGGACTATTTCAAGTCTTTAATTATTAGAAATACATACTCTGAATATGTATGTGCAAGTGTTTGTGTAGAAGTTTGCTTCCACTTTCTTTTTCTACTTAGATAGGAATGAAATTGCTAGATCATATGCGATATGTATGTTAACTTTATAAGAAATTGCTAAACAGTTCTCTAAAGCAATTGGGTCATTTTAGAACCAATGCTTTCAACTGTGTGGATCATAACAAACTGTGGATAGCCTTGAAAAGAGTCAGACTTCCAGAACGTTTCATTGTGCCCACGTGGCACTTGTTCATGGATCAAATGGTAGTCGCACAAATAAAACAAGGGAATACTGCTTGGTTTAAAAAGAGAAGAGACGTGTTTCAGGGTTGTGTCATCTCACAATACTTATTCAATCTGTATGTGAAGCAAAGAAATGAAGAATTTGGCATCAGGTTTGGAAGGTTTCAACAAGCTATGATATGCAGATGGCATAACCTTGCTTGCTGAAAGTGAAGGGACTTCAAGCATTTATTGATGAAGACCAAAGCTGTCAGCTTCAGTATATATTTCAACTCAATGTCAAGAAGAGCAAACTCCTGATACCTAGAACAACAGGTAATATCATGATAAGTGGAGAAAAGACAGAAGTTGTTAAAAATTTTGTTTTGTTTGTGTTTACTATCAGTGTTCATGGTTGTAGCAGTTAAGAGATGAAAGAGACATTGCACTGGGTAAATCTGATGCACAAGACCTATTTAGAATGTTGAAAAGCATGGGTAATACTGTGAGGAGTAGAGGTGTGGGTGAACCTGACCCTAGTCAAAGTATTTTCACTTGCCTCATATGCATGTGAAATTTGGTCATTTAAAGAGAGAAAGACTGAAGAAAAATAATTGTGCATGAATTGTGGTGCTGGGAAAGAAGTACCATGGAATCCCAAAAGGACAAACAGCTTTGTTTCGGAAGCAGTGTGGCCAGAGCTCCTTACAGGGAAGTGACCAGACGTCCCGCTTTCTAACAATTTAACAACATCCCATGATGTTTTAAAACTAAAATAAATATATTACAATACTATTTTTGCATTCTATGAAAATTTTCGTTGCTCCATAGAGACCAAATTTTTAATCAAGAACCCTGCCCCCCAGTCAATGGTATTCCACTTAAAATCTGGTCACTTTACCTTCGAGGCAAGCATAGTGAGACTTTTCTTTCATGTGTTGGACGTGCTGTCAGGAGAGACCAGTCCCTGGAAAGGGACATTATGTTTGGTAAAGCCGAGGGATGGCCAGGAAGAAGACAGCCCTCAACTAGATAGACTGACGTAGTTACTGCAGCAATGAGTTCAAGCGTAGGAACACTGGTGAGGATGGTGCTGGAATGAGCGGTGTTTCTTTCTGTTGTGCACGGCGTCACTGTGGGTCAGAACCAACCATTGGCACCTAACAACAAACACCATGGCAAGCTAAGAGAGAGTTCCAATTTTCCATATTTTTCCAAGAAGATGATTTAGTCAATTTTTGTCATTCTAACAGGTGCGGGGGTACTATGAGTTAGATGTCATTAACTGTGGTTGTTAACTGCGAAGTCAGTGGTTCAAACTGCACAGCCGCTCTGCTTTATGCCTGCCAGCTGCTGCAAACATTTAGACTCAGAAACCCTACACAGTGGTGTGCAGGTGCCCTCCCTGTTTTACTTTCTCATCCTTAGTTACTAATGCTGTTAATCATCTTTTTTTTTGTTCTTAATTAACATCTTTTTCTTCTAAGTGTCATTCAAGTCTTTTGCCCATTTTATCCTTTTTAGTGTTCTTTATGTATTTTTCACTCTAAATTCTTTATGAGATGTGTGCTTTGAAAATTGTTCCTTGTAAAACCCATTGTGATTTCCACTTGTCGTTTTCCAGTTGTCTTTTTCATTTTCTTGATAATTTCTTTCAAAAAGCAGGAGTTTTAGTTTTTGATCAAGTTTTATTTATTTAATCATTTTTTGTGGATCTTGGTTTTGGTGTCATTTTTAAGAAATTTGTTTTCTATTCTAGAAATTTTGTAATTTTAAGCTGTACACGTTTGCATATAATCCACCTTGAATCAATTTTTAATTATATGGTACACTATACACACACACACACACATCAAAATATTCAATTACTAAAGCACTCTTTGTTCAAAAAGACTATCTTTTTTATACTGAATTGCATAAGGCTCTTTGAAAAATATCAGTTATATATGTATGTGTCTGTTTTTTAACTCTGTTCTGTTAAATTGATTTTTTTGTTTAAATTTATATTAAAAAACTGAAATTAGGTGGAATAAGTCCTTCAATTTTATTACTATTTTCAAATTTATTTGAAATATTCTACATCCTTTGCATTTCCATATACATATAAGTCATTTCCAAAAATCTTACTAGCTAATACGAGAATTACTAATCCAGTTAATAGAACTTTTGATCAAATTTAAGCATTAACCACTAAAGGTAGTGATGAAGAAATGGAAGAATTTTATTAACATCTTCAGGTGGAAATTGATCAAACACGCCATGAAAATAGACGGTTAATTATTGGCGATTGAAATGAAAAGTTGGAAACAAAGAGGAAAGACCGCTGTTAGAAAATAATGGTTTTGGCCATGGAAATGTATCTGACAATTGTATGATAGAATCTTGCGAGACCCATGACTTTCTAACTGCAGGTACCTTTTTTTTCCACACCACCACATTTGAATGCATATATTCTCATATAGCCCTTATTCAGCATCCAACTTTCACATGCATGTAAGGCACTGGAGACTACTGTGACTTGGATCAGGTGCACCTTGCTTCTCAAAGGAACAGTGATCTTCATTACTCTAAAGTGGTCTTGTGCAGCAGATTTACCTCACGTGATTTGTCGTTTGATCTCTTGAATGCTGCTCTCATGACCATTGATTGCACCTTCAAGGAAGACAAAATCCTTCACAACTCCTCCCTTTGCTCCGTTTACATTCGTGTCGTGTACCGGGCCAGGTATGAGCATTTGGGTCTCTTTTGAGTTGAATTGTCATCCATACTGAAGCTACAATCTTTTATCTGCATGACCAAGCAGTTCCGTGCCTCCTTGCTTCCAGCAAGCAAGGCTGAGCCATCTGCATACCCTGGGTTGTCAATAAGCTTCCCTGCAATCCTGATGCCACACTCTTCTTCATATAACCCAGCTGTGGGACAAAGGAAAAGAATAATCGACACAAATGATCTATGAGAGTTTACAATAATAATCTTTGTAAAGAATCTATGTGTTCCTTTATATAGATTTACATTTCTACCTGGTGTTTTTCCTTCCTGTCAAAGGCTTCTTTGAACTTTTCTTGCCATGAGAATTTTCTGGTGGTTAATTCTCTATTTTTGTATGTCTGGAAAAGTCTTTCTTTGGCTTTCATGTTTGAAAGGTATTTCCACAGGGTGCAGAATTATGTGTTGATAGATTTCTCTCTTATTCTCTCTCCTTAAAAGATGCTGTTTCCTTGTCTTATCATGTGCATTATTTCTGATTTCATCCTTATCTCTGTTCTTTGGATAAAAAATATCATTTTTATATGACTATTAAGATTTTCTCTTCATTTCAGGTTGAGTAATTTTATTATAGGCATCTTGGTGTTGCATTGGTTAAATACCTGGCTGCTCACTAGAAGGCTAGCAGCCTAAACCAACTAGTGTTTCAACAAGAGAAAAGAACTGTTCTCTCTTTTAAAAAAAATCATTTTATTGGGGACTCATACAACTCTTGCATACATTCATGCATCCATTGTGTCAAGCACCTTCGTTGCCATCATCATTATCAAAACAGTTTCTTTCTACTTGAGTCCTTGTTATCAGCTCCTCATTTTTCTTCTCTCCCCCACCTTTTCTCCCTCTCCCCTGATAATTTATGTATTAATTTTTTACATCATTATACATCATGTCTCACACTGACCTATGTCTCTCTTCATCCACTTTTCTGAGGTCCATACCCCTGGAAGGGGATTGCACATAGACTGTTGTGATTAGTTCCTCCTGTCTCCCCCATCTACTCTATCCCCTCCTGGTATCTCTACTCTCATTATTGGTCCTGAGGGGTTTATCTGTCCTGGATTCCCTGTGTTTCCAGCTCTTATCTGTACCCTTGTACAAGCTCTGGTCTAGCCAGATTTGTAAGCTACAATTGTGATCATGATAGTGGGGGTGGAGGAAGCATTAAAGAATTAGAGGAAATTTGTATATTTCATTTGTGCTATACTGCACCTTGACTGACTTGTCGCTTCCTTGTGGCCCTTCTGTAAGGTGAAGTCCAATTACGCATATATGGGCTTGGGTCTCCATTCTGTATTCCCCCTCATTCACATTTATATGATATTTTGTTCCTGGTCTTTGATGCCTGATACCTGATCCCATCAAGACCCCATCATCATACGGGCTGGTGTGCTTCTTCCATACTGGCATTGTTACTTCTCAGCTAGATGGCTGCTTGTTTATCTTTAAGTCCCAAAATGTTGTATCTTTTGATAACTGGGTACCATCATCTTTCTTTACCACATTTGCTTATGCATCCATTTTGTCTTCAGCGATTGTGTCAGGAAGATGAGCATCATGGTGTGCCAGATTATTAGAACAAAGTGTTTTAATTTTGTGGTGGTTGTTTGGTTTTTCTCTGTCTTGTTTGTGTTTATTATTATATCTGCTTGCCTATCTAGACAAGATAAACTATTCAGGGGAGAAAACAATGGGACCAATGGTTTCAGGGGGAAACATTATAGGGGAAGGTGGGGTAAGGAAGTAAGCATTAACAAATCTAGGGACAAGGGAATAACAAGTGATCTGGAGTAAGGCAATGAGGACAGCATAGGATGTCTGGTAGGGTTTGATCAAAGCCAATGTAACTCAGTGGAGTTACTGAAACCTGAATGAAGGCTGCATATGATAGTGAGACAAGAGGAGAGTAGAAATAGCGGAAAGAATTAGAAGGCAGAGGTTATTTTTAGAGGTCTAAATACAGGTATACACATATATAAGTATATTTATATGTAACAATTGAGAAATAGATCTATGTGAACATATTTATATGTTAACTATCAAGGTAGAAAACAGACATTGGACCTTTCCTCAAGAACTCCATCAACACAGGACCTATTTTTATAAAGATTTTAGGTCCAATAAGATCATCATGAGTTGGAACTAACAGCACACACCACAGTATAGCTTCCTGTGGTGAGTTTATTGAGTTCAACTTTTGGAATTATGATTTCTATCATTTTGGACTATATGTGGCCATTGTTTTTTCCAAAATCTTTTCTGTTTCCTCCCCTCTACTATCTTTTAGGAACACTGATTGCACGCACATTAAGCCCCTCACAGTTTTCCCACAGATTATTGGTAGTTTTTCTTTTCTTCTTTTTCTTTCTGTGATTAATTTTGGAAAGCTTCTGGTGCTTTGTCTTCAAGATAGCAAATGTTCTTCAATGTCTAATCTGCCATTAATTCCATCCACTATACGTGGGTTACCCCCTAATCCTGGAGTACTTTTTCAAAGCTACATGTTTCTTTTTTAAACAAAACCACCTCATCATCTTTAAAGTGTTGTCTATTATATTTAATACATTTGTCAAATCTGTGATTCCATTCTTGAAAAAAATTTTCAAACTCATGTGTTTGGATGGCTGATAGCACCTCCCTTGTTTTTCACTTTGCCTCTTCTAGTTATCAGATTGCTGCCTTTCATGTCTCTCTTCATTCGAGGAAACAAAAGAAATTGCATGAAGTGAGATCAGATGAGTAATGTGTGTGGAGCAAGACGGATATGCTGTGTTTTGCCCCAAACTGGCACATTGAGATGGCTGCATGAGCAGGCACATAGTCATGGTGGCAAAACCAGTGCCCCATCTACCACAAATAAGACTTTGTTTTATATTACTAAAACATCATTTTATTGGGGGCTCCTACATCTCATTGCAATTCAAGCATCAATTGAATCAGGCACATTTGTACATATGTTGCCATCATTCTTTTTTAGACATTTACTTTCTATTGAGCCTTTTGTATCAGCTCCTATTCCTCCCTCCCCCCATGTGATGTCCTTGATAAATTTTAATTTATTATTTTCATATCTCACACCAACCACTGTCTCTCTTCCCCCATGATTTCTGTTGCTCTTTCCCTTGGTGGGAGCTGTGTGGTTATGTGTTGATCATTGCATTAGTTCCTCCTTGTTCCCTTTCTTTCCCCCCTTCCTTCTGGTATAGCTATTCCCATTCCTGTTCCCGATTCTGTGTATATGCCCCGGGCTAATCCTAAGTGAGAAGCAGCACTGGGATCATGATTATGGGAGGTGAGGATGACTCAAGGAACCAGAGGATTATTGTGTATTTCATTGGTGCTTTTCTGCAGGTTGGTTGATTCATGCCTTTCCTGTAACTCCTCTTAATTAATTAATTAAAATAAATTAATTCTTTCAGTCTTTGGTTTCTTTCACTCTCCTTTGTGCTAGTGGGAAGAAACCAGAAATTGTTTTTGTAGAAGGTTGTTCACAAGCTTCTGAGTGTTCAGATGCTATTCATCAAATTAGGATGCAGAACATTGTCTTTATGCTTTACGTTATGCCACTTGATCTAGATATCCCTACTAGTATGGTTCTTAGCCTTCTACTCAGTGGCTTAGTTCCATGAGGAGTTTGCTTATATATAAGATATGTCCCTATCTGTGTCCCTGTGATGAAGTGACATTGCTTCGTTTGGCTGTTCAATTCATAATCTTTGTAATTCTCATCAAGTGACTGAATAGGAGCATGCAAATGAGGTGTAGCAATCTGTAAGGACAGGATTAGTCAGTTCTGCCCTTCCACTGGTATGTTAGCCATGCCTGGTCTCTTCTTCACAGAGTTCTACTGCCTTTCTGGCCCTCTTTAAAAGCACTGAGAACTCACCACATTTCTAGATGTTAGTTCTGGGGTCCTAAAAACCATGGTGGCAGAGAATGTGGTCTAATTCAGTGATGGCTTGAGAGGCTATTGAACAAACTGATTCTGCCACAGGCACAGAAAACTTTCAGATGAGTTGGCTTCTTAAAGCACATTTCAAATTCACATGGTTTGACTTTGGAAATCCCAGGGCTCCTCCCAACCTTTTTCCAGTTCTCCCAGCCCACAAACTCTGCCACATCCTCCAGAACTCTTATGGAAGCCATGTCAAGGGTAGCAGTTAACAGCATGAATTCTAGAGCTACACTACCTAGGGTCAAAACCAGCTTCCACATATCCAAGGGATTCAAATAGTTTATGGAAAAATCCCATTATCTCTTAACTGTTTTTTCCTATGAAATTTTAAGGCCCCTTCTTATAATAGTCTGGAACCATTAATTTTTCAGTTTTATTTTCTGGAAAATGGGATTATAATAGTACATTTGCCATAAATGGTTGTTCTGAAGGCTTAATGAATATATATCTCTCTATCTATACATGCATATATACATGCTTAATAAATCACTTAGGTTAATTCCAGACATATTGTAAACACCATATAAAAGTTACATATTGTTATTAGAAATGGTCATGTAGATTCCTTTTCAGTAATGTGGAGCTATTATAAGGTTTACTTCATTTACATCCTGTTTATCTGGTTTCTCTGACTTCTTTTTCAACTTCTTATTGTGAATTAAATGACCGTTTACATATCAGATCATTGTTTTTGCATTCAACAACAAACAATGAAGTGAACCTCAAGTTGGCTCACCTTGTTCCTCCCTCTCCCCCCCCTACCCCCACTCTCCTTTTTACAGTTGGGCATTCCTCTTCACCCAAGTTAACACCCATCTGCCGTTGTAACTACTGCTGTGATTTTACTAAATTTTGTTGACTATGATACAAGGTCTTGGAAATTGTTTCATATACTTTTGATGCTTTTTTGTTTGAAGGGCATGGTAAATCCAGTCTCTATGGCTTCAACTTGACTAGAAGGGGAGGTCTCAGAAAGATATCTTGACTGTATATCAGAAAAGGAAGTGAATTCTGATAAAAAGTGAAATATTTTTCATACATAGAAACAGTGTACTGGACAGAGCAAAGTTCTAACTTGCTGAAACAGTTCTTTGTAAACCTACCTGGATTCAAGTTTTACTTTCAATCAGAGACCCAGTGGGTTGTAGGAGCAGTCTAAGCCAGGTAATAATACATGGTTAATAAAGCTCATGTCTCATGAGGTCCCTCTTCATGCTGATCTGACATGAACCCATGAGAGCAATGAAAACTCTTACTCCAGGGCTGAGCCCCGATAGTATAGTGGTTGTGCACGGGACTGCAGCCCACTGGGATGGAGGTTCAATTCCAGCTCCACAGGAGCAAAGGCTGGGCCTCCTACTCCCACCACCAGAGGGAGGTGATGCCACCCCCGAAAAACTCTTACTCCAAGCTTCCTTTCCTTTATAGGTGCCATTCATTCATTCATTCATTCACTTTGCAATGAAGTCATTACAAGGAAAGTGAGAAGTTGTTGGATGATGGATATATTGTGGAAATGTCTTTTAAAGGACATACTAAAGAAATAAAATATGAGGTGTGAAGGAAAAGTAACAACCAAGGTTAACAACTCAGCTTTGGACCTATATAAATGAGTTTAGAATGTGACCACTTACTAAGATGCAAAGACTAGTAGAGGTACAGGATTGTAGATGAGAAGAAACTGGATCCAAGATTGTTTTGACTAATTGACTATGTTTGAGAAGCCTACTTTTCATTTAAGAGGAGATTCCAGTTAGGCCCTTGGACTTATAACTTAAATAAAGAGACCTAGGCTATAGATTTTGAATTGGTGGTACTGAATACATATGTGTATATGGTTGCAAACATACATACAAATATTTGCACTAATATTTACATATTTGTATAAATATATGTCTGTGTAAAATATATATTTATGTACTATAGATATCTATGTAAATTATGTATGTTGCTATCTGTGTGAAATATATAAATCTATGTGTGTGAAATATATGATTATATCTATGTAGATATATACAGACATATTTATATAAAATATAAAGATATATTTGTGTAATGACATAGATTGGTATAAATATATACAAGGAAGTTCAAAAAGTCCTTCAGAAAATGGAGTTACAATATAAAGGACTTTTCCCACAGGATTTTGAAGCCTGTTAGGCATAAGTAAACATTTATGTAAATTTGGAAATGCTTGTGTAAATATAGATATTTGGGTGAAATGTTATAATTTTCTAGGACCTCACACACATATAGTATTTACAGCATTCAGAAATAGCATCCAAAGAGAAAGAGTTGAAGAGGGAAGGCACAAATTCTTGGAGCTATAACTTTAGGGATTTTGGAGAAGAACATCAACAAAGAGACTGGGCAGCAGCAGTGAGGTCAGAAGTAAATTTGGTGACTGCAGAGTTCTGAAGGTTTAGAGAAGAAACTATGCAAGAGGGAGGGTACAGCTGCCTCAGTCAAATGCTGTACTGCCTTTGAATGAACCCATCATATTGAGCTGACTATTGGCTTCTGGCAAGATGGAAGTCAGTTACCTCCCATGGCTCTCCAATTTCACTGGAGAGGCAGACAATAGCTTGAGGACAGAATAGAAAGTGAGGAAATAGAGACTGAGGACAACCAGCTCTTTGGGGGGGGGGGGTCCTGTGCTGGGCAATTTGAGTCAAGAAATATTGTTGGTTTTTGTTTCCTTTTCTCAGCTAGATTATAGTAATGCAGAGATTAATGCATGTATTCTAATAGCAATGATCCATTAGAGAGGAGAAATAGATGATGTGAGAGCAAAAGAGAGATATTTGTAGGAGTAAAAAAGCATATGAGCAAGTGAGAAAAAAAATGAATTCCCATAAGTGAATCAGGCAGCATTTCTTTTTGTTAAGAGGCAATGGTGAAATATGTACAGTTAGGCTAGTGGTTATTGTGTGTGTGTGTGTGTGTGTGTGTGTGTGACATAGCAGGTCCTGTTCACCTTCAATCACAATTCTTGCTTCTACCAGAGAAGGAGGATCTAGGTCTCTGGGACACTATTGGAAAGGAGTGCTTTACTTACTTGGAGGCTGAAGGGCTCCAGAGTCACAGTGAGGGCTGCATGGGACCTACTTGTTCCCTGTTACAATGAGTAGATTCTGATGAGCTGGTAGACTAAAACAAATCTATGCAAGACAGTTTCTAAGATTATTATAATCTTTTCAGAAGCAGTCTGCTGCACCTTTGGAACTGGGTTCAAATTGTCAATCTTTCTGGAAAGCGGCTGAGGGCTTAATCCCCAGGGATCATTGTACAGACCCTCAACTCGCTTTCATTGAGTCAATTCTGACTCAGTGACCCTACAGGACAGGGTAGAACTGGCCCCATGGTTTTCTGGAACTGCAGCTCTTTACTGGGGCAGAAAACTTCATCTTTCTCCTGTGGAGCTGCGGGTAGTTTTGCATTGCGGACTGAAATTAGTAGCCTGATTTGTGACCTAGTATACTACCTGAACGCCTGGTAAGTAGGTCCTTTTGTCATTGTGAGGGGCCATCAATTCAGTTCTGACTCCTAGCCATCTTGTGTACCACAGAACAAACCATGGCTCAGTTCTGAGCCAACTCTCTAATCATCATTAGGAGCTAGCTCATTGTAGTCATCAACGTGTTCATCCTTCTCATTAGGGCTTGTGCTGTGCCAAATTGACAAGAGAAACACATCCAGAGACACTTCTTATATCACGAAGTTTTATATATCAGGAAAACATATCTGCACGGTCCAACTCGAGTCCATAAGTCCAATACTCGTCCATAAGTCCCTCTCCAGACTCATGCAGTCACAAGCAGTGATACATAATGTAGGCATATCCTAGGCCAGCGGGTTCAAGGTCTTGTGGATCCAATGGCAGTGGGCACATCTCCTGGGCTCTGGCTGCCATCAGGGTTAGCAAGCAGGAAGGGTAAGGCAGAGGGGTGTTGGAGGTGGGGGGTTGTTCCCAGGGCCCTCCTTATGAAAATAACATGTACACATGGAGATATTATCAGGCTGTGACTTGATTGGCAGGTCAAATACCACTCCTATACTATCCTGTATCTTTAAGCTGATATGACATCAAGAAACTATGACAAGGTGTTCCTCTTTTTTGCTCTCTGGCTCCATTATGAACCCTGATGTTTTTTTTCTAGGAACTGATATGTCCTGACAAGATGCAGAGGTCTGTGAAGCACATTTACCCTTCTCAATGCATGCTATGATTACTTGACTGGTGCTTCCATGAGCATTGACTGTGGACACAAACAAGATGAAATTCCTGACCACTTCAATCATTTCTGCATTTATCATGATGTTGTGTACTGGTCCAGTTGTGAGGATTCTGTTTACTTATAATCTTCATCAGCAAGTGCTTGAAGTTCTCCTCACTTGCAGCAAGCAAGATTGTGTCATCTGCTTATTGCAGGTTGTTAATAAGCTTTCCTCCAGCCCAGATACCCCACTGTTCTTCAGATAGGATGACTTCTTCGGTAAGTCCTAGGTTTCTCGATTTGGCTATTCTCACAAGCTTCACTTCTTTCTTTCTTTCTTTTCGCCAGGAGATGGCTCTGTAATACATACTGGGAGTAGATACCCAGGAGCACCCTGCAATGAAATCTCGAAAAAAAAATCTATGATCAATACTAGTTAGGAAAGAAAAACAGATGTTCCTCTTTTGCTTATGTAGATGAGATGTTTGAATGTTCGCTAACATACATATGCAAATGAAAGATGAATGGAGTTCCAAAATTTAGTAGCTCCAAAGGCCTTAGGAAGACAATGGTTACAATTTGCCACCAGCTTGGATCCTGGAGCAGAGAAAAGTGCTGCTGATTTTCTGAACAAAAAGGAGGGTCACATTTCAAGCACAACATGTACAGTTCTAAATAGGATAAACATACAGGAGAGAAATTGGGCAGGGGTGGGGTATAGCAGGGCTGTGTGGAAGAGAACACAGCTGTTTCCAAAGTGGTTGATGATCAAAAGGGCCCATCTGACTGCTATTCAGTGTGGAATAGGACCAAGGAGTCTTAATGGAAAGCACTCGGGATCAGTATCCCCAGGGAAATAAAAAATGGGATTTATTTTGAAGAAAAAGAAGCTGAACTCTGACATTGTTTGACTTATGGGAAGTAACTTTAGTCAGAAATTCTCTATCAACTTTAGTTGATAGAAATTCTGTCAACTAAAGCCCACTGCTATTCAGTCAATTCTGATTCCTAAGGACCTAATAAGGGTTCTAAGGCAAGGAATCATT
This sequence comes from Nesogale talazaci, assembly GCA_004026705.1. Classification (NCBI taxonomy): domain Eukaryota; kingdom Metazoa; phylum Chordata; class Mammalia; order Afrosoricida; family Tenrecidae; genus Nesogale; species Nesogale talazaci. Next base: position 27,043 of record PVJH01006014.1, read on the forward strand.
ATGGGATCAGAGAGTCTTATCTGATAGAAGACTGGTGTCCTTGAACCACCGGCCTTGCCATTGGCAGTCCAATGCATGTTTGCAGTCCAATGCTTACCATTTTTAGAAAGTCTTAAACTTTTAGAAGAATCCCTGGTAGCCTGGGCAGTACCATTCATTCAGTGCCCCATTACTACTGGAAAGGTTTAAGTCTACCCCAAGGCTCCTTGGGAGAAAAGCTTCTTGAGTCCATGGTTGCTACAAAACCAACCATGGAAAGCCAGATGGGACACAAGCACCCACCATGAGTCACAGTGAACTCAAAGGTAACTGACCTGGAAATACATAGAAGATTGGAGTTCAATGGGTTAAAGAGACCTTTAATTTTTCCTCTTTCATGTTCTACTTTGGGGACTACTATGGCCAGAGGAAATGAAATATTTTGCCCTGACTTGAGTTTTAAGGTGAGCTGGGCTTTTAGGATATATATATATATATATATATATATATATATACACACACACACACACACACACACACACACATATATTGAGTTGGATAACAGCAATTGGATACCCATGGTGATTATCTTTTGGGGCCCAAAGAATCCCTATTCATGAAAATGAAATGGATGCATATGGATTGGAGATCTTCGCCTCCTGACTACTTCTAGGCCCAGAAAGGAGACTGCAAGAGTGAGTGAGTGAGTGAGAGAGAGAGAGAGAGAGAGAGAGAATATGCATAACCTAAAAAGAGTAGTTTTATTGACCTCAAGTCTCAACTGCCTAAAAGACCAAGAATGGTACATTTAGCCACATTCTCAGGAAATGTATTCTGATGGTTTTAGCCCCCTGATCTCTCTGTCTCTCCCACACAAATGGCAGAGGGTGGGTACCTCTCGTTTCCAAATACCAGGCTTTACACCCACTGTAATGGAGTCACCTCAAAAGATGCTTTTAAAACATACACATTCTTGGCTCCATTTTGGGAAATTCAGTAGCATTGAGCTAAAGCAGAGCACAACGTTTTATCATTTTCTAAAATTTCCATAGTTAGTGCTGATCTGCACCAATTCTAGCAACACTTGCTGGTGACAATTAATCAAAATAAGCATGAACATTACCTTGGCGCCAGGTGCTCTATGAATATTGCCTTATTTAATCTCTCCTAGTAATTGAAGTAGGGTACTGATGATTAAGTTGTAGAACCGTTACTTCCACATAGAAGACCTGAGTTAGGTTCCAGTCAGTGAACCTCAGCACAGCCACAACTAGTCTGTTAGTTAAAACATCTGTATTGCTGTGATGCTGACGAGGTTACAGCAGAATTTCTAGAATAAGAAAGAAGAAAAGAATGGCCTGCTTATCTACTTCTGAAACCATATGGATCACAAGCCCAATATGCAACTGATTAGGGAGGGGCATGGGACCAGGCAATGTTTCATTCTCTTGGGCAAAGAGTCATTATGAGTTGGGGGAGGACTCATTGGCAGCAAGCAGTAATCATCGTCAGAGAAGAGTCCTACCATGTTTTTCTATTTTAAAGAAGAAGATATTTCCCCAAGGTCATACAACTGAGTGTCAGGTTCTCTCATCGCTAAGCTATTTGACTTTGAGCAAACTTGCCCAACTATGCATTTCCTCTGGAAAACGGAGATAGCAATAGTGTCGTGGAGGTATTTTTTAAAAAAAATTAAAAGATCACTTTCTTGGGAGCTCTTATGGCTCTTACAACAATCCAGCATCAATTGTATTAAGCATAACTGTATATATCATGCCATCATTATTTTGTCATGGAGTTTTTCAACAGTATGAATAAGATCTTGGGATTTTGTCTGGCATATAGAACACACTCACCCTTTGTTGTATGCTGTTATTATTTTGGCTAAGATGGGAATCGGATTAGCTCACTGACTTTTTTTTTAATAAAGAGAAACTTCTGCTGTGCTGCAAACTATATGTGAATATCCATTTCCCAAGTAGCCTCTCATGAAACTGCTGCTCACGGCTACAAAGCCCCTCCACTTTGCTCTGTTTTCTCATTTGCTCACTGGCACCCGAAGAAGAGGTACTCTTTGCTCCATTTCGAAAGATAAATAAAATAACAAACACAAAATGAAGGCTCTTCGACCCCTGTTCTAGCCTTGGTTTTTATTAGATCCACTCTGACTTATTAGAGGTCCTAAGTTTACAGACCCATGAAGATTGTGGTTGTTGTATTCAATGATGCATGACAATGTGTATCATTATTTAAAGTGATATAATCTATTCCCTCCTTTGCTGCCCCACCCCCTCCTCTCTCTCCCCAAATTCCTCCAGAGACTGCTTACGAACTGATCAGGGTGTATGAAGAAAGGAGTTTTTGCTTAGGGAAGTTTGGGATTTTCATTTTCTCCTCCGGTCAATTTGCCCACCCTCAGACTGACACATCTTTGATGAAATGTCCTGGCCAGAGATAGATCGCTGGTGCAGTTTGACAAGAATGAGGCACTAAAGATGGAAGATACAGTACAAAACAGGTCATGTCATTCACCCAGCCCTGACAGTGACCACAGGCATGATCTGTCTCCAGTAGGCCGCTTTGCTCCTGTGCTGGGGGATGCCCCTGCCTCCTCGTGGTCTCTCCTGAGTTGTCACTTTTCTGATGGGCAGTCTGAGAGGTCCCTTTCTGAATTTCATCCTGGTTCTCTTAGTACTCTGTTCCATTTCTTTGCACGGGACATTATGTTTCATGTTTTGCCACCTCTTCATTCATCTTCCATAAATGTCGATACAGTCTTCCTTTAATGCCCCCCTCCCCAAACTTTATAGATCTTTCAGGAATGAGGCCCATTGGCTTTTAATACCTCAGTGGTAATACAGCCTCTTCAGCAACATGCATTCTAGTCTGTAACCTTTGAAAGGAAGAAACGCTTTCTTAATAGTGAAGATACACTACTTCCCTGTAGCCATGAACTCGGCTGTCTGCCTCGGAGTCTTTTGAGTGTGTTCATATCAGGGAGACACAGGGAGTGTACATTTGCAAGCGAACCATGGAGAGAGGTGGACAGACCTTCCTTAGGGGTCAGAGGAAATGGGGGGTGGGTGAGAGGGAGAGAAAAAAGAGAGCATGTGAGATTCCATGACACTCTATCCAGAGCACAAGGATCATTCTGCTTGCCCATGCATTGAGTTTTTCTTTGCTGGATGAGTCTATCAAACCAATACATTCGTATTAAAAGAATCAGAACCATGGCACCGTTTTAATAAAGCTTAATTTATAGGGATGTCTGATTTAATTTAGTCAGTTCCTTCCCCCTCTCGATCTTACCGGCTCTCGGCCCCTCCCCCATGCTGGCCTTTGTCTCCTTAGTCATTTGGTTCCTTTCCACCAGCTGTGAGTTAACCCACTACCCCTGATTTCTAATTGCCAGCTGTTCCTTTCTCCTGGGCCAGGCGTCCCCGGGATCCCAGTCTACTGCAAGTGCTGGGTGCCCTGCCCGAGTCATGCTGAGGGGATCCCAGCTGTACTCCCAGTGTCCACAGAGAGGCCACCAAGTGAGCATGGACATCCTCCTCTCAGGGCACCAGAGAGTCTCATTCACATGCAAATTTGTGTTTCCACTCTGAAACCTATATGCTTTTGTCTTTTGTGCTATTTCCCTTTTCTCTGTCTTCTTTTTTTTTTTATATGAGAAGATTTAGGCGATTCTAAAATTGTGCTTCCTGCTGGAGCCTGGTTGCCCAGCGTGTGTATCTGGGTTTTTCTGTATCCATTGAATTCTCTGCACATTGCCTCTGAGCTTATTCTTTACGCTGAATTACTATGCCTTTAGATGCAATCCACAGGGCTTTTTCTTTTGAGACTCCAAAAATATTTCCAACATGGGATTTCCATGATATTAAAATTTTTTTATTATGAAATACATCATCCACCGAGAAGAGTATATACAACATATATTTAGAGTTTGAAGAAAAATATTGAAATGAACACATATGTGCCCATCAGCCTGCATACCAAATAGAACAAAATCAGCACTTCTCCGAGTCCTGAGAGCCCATCCCAGGTTGTGGGCTCCCTCTCTCATGTCGGCATAATTTAGACCTGGATCTTGAGTTAATCATCCTGATTGTTGCTGTTTTCGTACTTGCTTCTCTCTCTGAACACTGTACTGCATCCTGTTTTTTCTTATTTTCATTCTCACAACAGTGAAACCACATTTATAAATTCTGTGATGATATTGGATGTTTTGCTCAATGATGTTTTTGAGATTCATCTAAACGTTTTCATCTCATTTTCACTGTGCATATTCCATTTTTTAATTTCTCGTAACTTAGTTATTCTTTTTACTGTTCTTGGACTTTGTGGCCTTCTGGTCTTAGTTCGGACTTTATTTTACTTCAGGCTGCAGTGGCTTTTTAAAACATTGTTACACATGCCACCCAGTGCTTATTTCCTGGAGGAAATTTGCTGGGTTGTAGAGTCATCCCATCTTCCATTTTCCCACTTACTGATGATCATGTCCTTTATAAAGCAATTGTACCAATGTGTGCTACAAAGGAAACTCTCATTGTACTTCATCACCAACTTAGGGTAGGTTCTGGTCTTCTAATTTTTTGCCAATCTCCTGGCTGTGTAAGACCCTTCATTGCATGGTGGGACAAACCTTGGGTTGCTACCCTCAAGATGAACAGTTTAAACCTACCAGTCAATCCGTGGGAGAAATTTAAGACTGTGTGTGACTGTGCAAGCCACAGTCTGTGAAACCCTATGTGGAGTCATTTTGTATGAGGATCAACTCAATTTCATTGGGTTTAACTGCTTTTGTTGGTGGTGGCTGTGTAGTCATAGCTCAGTAAGATTTTAATTTGCATCTCCCTGCATGCTATGAGATTTGGTACCTTTTCATAAGTTTATTGACCATTCATATTTCCTAGAAAATGTATATCCACGATTTTTGTCAAATTTTTGTATTTCACTTTGAATCATAGAAATTTTGTGCTCACCAAACTATAAATCCTTTATTACTATATATATTGCAAATCGTTTTTCTAGTATGTGGCTTGCTTCTTTCTTTCCTGTGATTTCTTTTGTTCAATTTAAATTCTAATTTTAGTATGGTTGAAGCCATCTTTTCCTCTTATGATTTTTGTTTTTGAGTAGTTTAAGAAAGGCTTTTATATCCTACATTCATAAAGGTCTTCTATATTTTTTCTTTATATTTTTAAGTTTTCCTTTTCTATTTCAGTTATAATTAGAGTTGCAGTTAATATTTACAAGTAGTAAGAGATAGATATCTATTTTCCACCCGGAATGGCTAACTAGATCCCCATGCATTACTTATTGAATAGAATGCATTTTATTCACAAAGTTAGTTTTGCCATGCATTCAGCCTCTAAGTTTCTGGACTCTCCATTCTGTTGCATTTGTCTATATATCTGTTATTGTCCTCAAACTATATTATGTAGACTCTAGAATATATTTTAATTACATGATGATCTATATGCATATATCCTCTTTGTTAATGTATTGCTTATTCTTAGAGTTCTGTTCTTAGACATACAGGTTGAAATCTGATTGACAAAGGGTAACTGTGGAATATTTGAGGAGAATTGAATTGCATGTAAAATGAATTTGTGGAGAATTGATACCCCTGAATAATTAAGAGTATGTCTTTACATATTAAAGTCTCTTGATCTGCTTCAATAATATTTTTTGAATATTTTCCACAAAGATTTTATTTTGCACCTCTTTTGATAAGATTATTCCTTATATTTTTTTACCACTTAGAGACTCTCTCTCACACACACACACATACATACATATATATATTATATATATTTTACTGATGTTGTTATGCTTTAGAGCCATGGAACTAGTGTTTTATAGATTGATCTTTTTACTGGTAAGGTAGCTAAAATATCTTACAATTGTAATAATTAGTTTTTGTAATGTATTGCTATTTTTAGAAAATCATACAATTTACAAATGTTGATAGCCACTGAGCTATCTAGAATAATGACTAGAAGTGGTTACAATAGATATTTTGTCTTGGTCATAAGTTGAAAGAGAATATTTTAAATGTTTTACCATGAAATGTAGCATTTACACTGAATTTTGGAACATATATATACAAATAATTATATTGGTGGCTCCTATGGTGGAACATGTCCTTTAACAGATAAAGGAAATCACCTCTGCTTCAAAATCTCTAAGGTTTTATTTTTCTAATCATGAACTTATCAATAACTTATTTTCATTTATCAAGGTATTTGTAATTTTCCACTTACTCTGTTAGTATTGAAAATAACATTAATGTATTTTCCAATATTAAACCTATGGTGCGGGCTGAGCCCTGGTGGCGTAGTTGTTGTGTGCGGGACTGCGGCCCACTGGGACAGAGGTTCAATTCCAGCAGTGGGGTTGGGCCTCCTACTCCCACCACCGGAGAGCAGTGATGCCCCCCACCCAAAAAAAATTAAAATTAAAATTAAAACTATGGTGCATTGTGAAATTGAATCTAATTGGTTAATGATATGACTTTTATTTTTAGATGCATTGCTGAATTCATGTTGTTAATATGCTCAAATAGGTGAATGAAATTGGCTTGTAATTTTCATATATTGTCTTGTCCTTGTCTCATTTTAAACTTGTGTCCAGATTAGTCATATAGAGTGAAGTAGAAAATATGCCTTGCCTATAGTCTCTCAACGAATGTGTAAAAATGTTTATGAAAATTAGCTATTTAAAAAACATTTGGTAGGTTCTCTTACATCGACCGCCTAAGAGTCGCGCTGTGAGAAGCAACAGCCTCTCCTCTCCGCCCTCCTCCGCCCTGAGCCGCCAAGCTGCAGCCCTGCGTGAGTGCATCACCATCCATGTTGGCCAGGCCGTTGTCCAGATCGGCAATGCCTGCTGGGAGCTCTGCTGTCTGGAGCACGGCATCCGGCCCGATGGCCAGATGCCCAGTGAAAAGACCATTGGGGGAGGGGATGACTCCTTCAACACCTTCTTCAGTGAGACGGGCGCCGGCAAGCATGTGCCCAGGGCAGTGTTTGTAGACCTGGAGCCCACCATCCTTGAAGTCCGCACTGGCACCTACCGCCAGCTCTTCCACCCTGAGCAGCTGATCACGGGCAAGGAGGATGCTGCCAACAACTATGCCCGTGGGCACTACACCATCGGCAAGGAGATCACTGACTTGGTTCTGGATAGGACTAAGAAACTGGCTGACCAGTGCACAGGTCTCCGGGGCTTCTTGGTTTTTCACAGCTTCGGTGGGGGCACCAGGTCTGGCTTCACATCCCTGCTGATGGAGCGCCTCTCAGTTGATTAGGGCAAGAAGTCCAAGCTGGAGTTCTCCATCTACCCCGCCCCCCAGGTGTCCACAGCTGTAGTTGAACCCTACAACTCCAACCTCACCACCCACACCACTCTGGAGCACTCAGATTGTGCCTTCATGGTAGACAATGAGGCCATCTATGACATCTGTCGCAGGAACCTCGATATTGAGCGCCCAACCTACACCAACCTGAATAGATTGATAGGTCAAATTGTGTCTTCCATCACGGCTCAGATTTGATGGTGCCCTGAATGTAGATCTGACAGAATTCCAGACCAACTTGGTGCCCTACCCCCGCATCCACTTCCCTCTGGCCACATACGCCCCTGTCATCTCTGCTGAGAAAGCTGACCATGAACAGCTCTCTGTAGCAGAGATCACCAATGCCTGCTTTGAGCCAGCTGACCAGATGGTGAAATGTGACCTGCGCCACGGAAAATACATGGCTTGCTGCCTGTTGTACCGTGGTGACGTGGTTCCCAAAGATGTCAATGCTGCCATTGCCACCATCAAGACCAAGCGTACCGTCCAGTTTGTGGACTGGTGTCCCACTGGCTTCAAGGTTGGCATTAATTACCAGCCTCCCACTGTGGTCCCTGGTGGAGACTTGGCCAAGGTGCAGCGAGCTGTGTGCATGCTGAGCAACACCACAGCCATTGCTGAGGTCTGGGCTTGCCTGGACCACAAGTTTGACCTGATGCATGCCAAGCGTGCCTTTGTCCACTGGTACGTGGGGGAGGGGATGGAGGAAGGAGAGTTCTCTGAGGCCCGGGAAGACATGGCTGCCCTTGAGAAAGATTATGAAGAGGTTGGTGTGGATTTTGTTGAAGGAGAGGGCGAGGAGGAAGGAGAAGAGTACTAAAGTTGTCACAAAGGTGCTGCTCTTACAGGGAAACTGACTCTGTTCTAAACATTGAAAAGCTGTGGGCTGCTCAGTTAATGTGTATGTAGCAGTGTAAACTTCCATATACAATTACTGACCTGTGCTTTAAAGCATGAATGCTTTGTCATGGACCCAAGCTGTTCATTTTTCTGATGGGCTTTGAATAAAGTATTCCCTGTCTTAAATGAAAACAAAAACAAAAACAAAAAAAAAACATTTGGTAGTCTTCATCTATAGAACCATCTAGATCTAGTGTGTTTTTGATAGCTGAGATGTTTTTGATAGGTGATAGTGAGTGATTCATTATAATTTATGGCTAGGCTGGGGTGATAGGCAGAATGTTTAACTAGAGATTGGGATTAGGCATAGGAGTACTCAGAAGTGATACTCACCCATGGTTTTGAAGCAAGATCGATAGGTCCCAATTGTATCCAGGGTTAATCTAGAATTGAGAATTGCAGATCAAGTATTATGCAGTCAATTGTGAAGTCTGAGTTTCAAACCAACTAGCTACTCCACAGGGGGAAAATGAGGCCTTCTCCTTTCGAAAAGATACATATCTTCAGAAATCTTAGAGAGTATTTCTATTTTTTCCTATAAGATCGCTATTAAATAGAATTAATGTCAGTGGGCTTGATTTATTGGGTGTGAAAGGGGCGAATTCACATGTTAGGCTCAAGGTAAGCTCTTAAAAGCCAGTTTGTAGGTATTTTGATATTTAATAATCTATGGGTCCAGCAATGTAGACTGACTGAATAAAATCACTACCTACTTATTTAAACATTTTTTATACTTTAAGCGAAAGTTGACATTGCAAATTAGTTTTCTAATAAATAGTTTGTGCACAAATTGTTCCCCGTCATTGGTTGGGATCCTTGAAGCTGTGGATCCGCTTGTCCATTTGCCGGGTTGGCTTCTTTTGAGCCTCCGTCTTCCCATCTTTGGTTTTTGTGCAAATGTTGCTATTTGGGTCACCTGACGCTGGTTGTTCCGAGGAGCACATTTTTCACTGGTGTTTGTTTTATAGCTGCAGATAGTTTAACTACAAGATTCTCTGGGAGAAGCTTCATTTTCAAGGATCATCACAAGCATTCTATTTCTGCCCTTTCAAGGTGGTCTTGGTCAGCGTGGTCCGTAGTGGTAGCTGGCCACCCTCTGCTTCTGTTCTCAGGTTAGAGGAGGCTGAGTTTCATGTAGGCCATGTGTTCTTCAGGATAATGAAGTACTTTAATTCTTTAATGGTAAGTCCATTCTTTTAAACTTTATGAGAAACCAACTTTTAAGTGTGTGGATCCTTATTGTTTCCATTTCAGTATTGCCAGGTCACTTTTTTTCCCTTCTGTTTTGTGTGTATGACTTTTCTAATTTAAATTACTCATTTTATTCATTTTAAGGCTTTGTTGTTTACTATTATACTGTTAGTTTTAATTTCTCTCTGAGTCTTGCATTTCCAAAGTCTCCCAAATTTGACAGTTGGTGTTTGCATTGGCACTTAGTCAAAAGGTGTTAGGAACTGAGAGAAGGCCTCCAGATGTCTTGCATACCATATTGCTAGAGTAGAAGCCACAGAGGGTGCTTTCTTAACATCTCTGTAGGAAAGGAGTGATCACTTAATCTTCATGTTTGCAATGGACTTAAATGAGTTTTGGAATTAAGAGAGCTTATATTTGCAAAAAAAAAAAAGGTGGGGGATTTAACTGATTAAGCAAAAGCACAGTCTTTTTTTCCAGGGGTGAGGGGAGTGGGTGGGTAGGTGTCAATTTGTTGAAAAGGAACGGGATGGCATCACTGGAAAGGTCAAGTGTCATCTTGCCTTCTGCTTTAACTCTTCCCTCTGCTGAAGTGCAAGATGAAGAGGAGCAAGTGCAGGAAGTGTGAGGAATTTGGTCACCATCCTGCCCTGGCATTTGTTCAATATGATTATAAATGTTCAGTGAGCCTATTTTTTCACTTTTTCTCTAGATGCTGGCATTTGACACACATGAGTCAAGTCAGCACAACATCTGCAAAGGAAAGTATGCAGACACCCCAGGGATCCGGATTAATCACCGTCCTGGCTGCATGTATAGTGCATTGGCAGCAACTGCAAACAATCAAATAGTCCTGAACTGGTGATTTCTTAGTGTTTGCTAATGATGTAGTACTTCCAAATAGAAAAAATAATAATTAAAAGTATATGTTGAATGACACAAGGTGTCATCAATCACTGTGTGCTAGAGGGAAATTAAAATGAGAAATATAAAGCATACTTCCAGTCTATAAGGAAATTTTAATTCAGTTATGAACATTAGGCAGGTTAATATATCAGAGAAAATAAAGTAAGTTCAAGTGTGAGATACTAGCTATTTACCCCATTTATATAACTATATAATCTGATTTGCACATGGTTTTGAGTCACACATTGTTTTCCATACAGTTTTAGGCCAGCTGCTTGTCTAACTAACCTCAGTCAAGACATTTCTAAAGTGGGGATAAAAATGGTACAACCTTAATAAGTAATCATTAAGAAAAAGTCAGGTTACACTTGTATATACAAATGCACAGTGCACATGAACAATAGCAAACATCTAATAAATGAATTTTTCTTCATTATGTAGCATTCTTTACCTATTTATACATCTACTTTAAAATTTGGTTAACAGCAAAAATTACCAGTGCACTTTAAAAATTAAAACTGTGTATTTAGAAATTATATAATTTCAGTTGTCAGTAGCTAAGAGAACATTGTCAACAACCAAGATACATTTAAGTATTTGGATTTTATAGTAAGAAGTAAGATACATTAATTTTATAAGATCCGTGTAGTTCTTAGTTAACATTGGATATTGGCATTATTAGCTGGAATCCTATTATATGATAGAATTATCTACATGATCATTAAAAAATAATTATAAATAACCCCCAAATTTTCTCGAGTGTGTTTCTGTGTGGCTGTCAGTGGTTGTGCATTAAAAATGCTCATTCAAGTTCAAGATCTAATGCATTCCAAGCACCAGAAGTGACCCATATTTCTAGTCATGTCCAATTGTGCTGCTGGCATAGAAACACAGAGAGTGATGATGCTTAAAAAAAAAGTCAGCACATTTTCAATTCAGATTGACACAATTCAAGAGATAGACATAACTGACATTTGTTCAATAATGTTCAAGATTGTCAAAGAATTTGTGAAGCAAAGTTTGATATCTCTAGTCAGCTTAGAGTCAAGTACTACACTGGGAAAATATGTTTCAGGCAGCTGCAGATGCTCCCAGATCAAATATTATTTGGGGGGAAAAATTGGGGAAGGCGTTTAACTGAAGAAACATCCAAAGCATCCTGGAGGCTTGCCTCTTGGTAATTGATCAACCAATAACCTGCCTATTGGGATGGTGGGGTGAAACTTGTCTATGCTTTCATGATTTGTTTGTTTGTTCAGAATTCAGTGTATTGGCAGAAATGAGGTCTTGACTGATATCTTCAAGACCTTAAACACACAAAAAAGCACGAGTCCAATTTTTTCTATGTGTACTAGCCATTAACTTCTACTTCCATACCTGTCCTCTAGACATCTAGGATCCTTGGTTCTTTTCTGAAGCTGGCCATGTGTTTCCTCTTCAGATTTCTTCCACCAGACATGGCATTCTCCTCTTTCTCTTTCATTGTTAACATCATTGAAATCCATCTCAAAAATATCCTTTTAATTCCCTGTGTGAGTCCTGATAGACTAGAGAAACAAATTCAAAGACATGCATATGGATATAAGGGAAAGGTTTATATACAAGAGGAATGGAACATTGAGAAAGCATCCCAACTCAGTCTAGTCCAAGATCACAAGTCTGATGTTAGTCCATATGTCCAACACCAGTCCATGAAGTCTCCTTCTAACTCACAAAGTCATAGGCCAGTGTGTGCAGAGTCTTGTGTGTCTGGTGGCAGTAGAAGCAGGAAAAGCATCTCAGTGCTGGCAGGGGTCTCTCTGTGGCTCCTTCAGCTTCAGAGGTCTGATTCCATCAGGGTAAGGCCATGTGGCTTCTCTTTTGGCTCCTCCAGTTCGTCGGATGCTGCCATCTTGTCTTGTCTGATCTCTCATCTCCACGAGGGAAATAGCGTGAGACTTCCCAGAATTCTCAGAGAAAGCCATGCCCACAAAGGTCTCATTGGCTATCTCCAGATTGACAGGCTAGACTCCACCCTTAGACTTCAAATAATGAAACTGACATGAGTATATGACCAGCACACTCCCTGTCTCATCCAATGACTAAGTTTATCTCTTCTGTATGAAATGTCTTCATGTTCCCACTTCAAATGTCTTCATGTTCTATCTTCAATTATATTTGTAAAATAGGGTGAAATATATTTTCATTTATATTTGTGTGTTTGGTAGACATGAGCTCAAGGCTTTTCCATTTAAGAAATTGTCTTCATGACCCCAGTTACCCTGCCTTTCAAATGTCCTCACCTTTTGCCATTTAACTTTCCAGTACCTTTCCCATTGTGTGCATGGCATCATTCTCAGTACCTTGCCTTGGCCATGAGATTTGCTGTTAAGTGATGCAATGGGAGCAAAAACTTAACTGGGCTTCCTCTTATTTCTGACACCAAGATGGAAAGGCCCTTCTCCGGAGGAGGGTGAGAGATATGTGGAACAGACTTGCTTCTGGGAAAGCGCTCCAGCCAAATCTAGTCTGGAGCAGAAACCTCCAGTCATCCACAGAAATATGAGCAGGCCCAGCGAGGATCACCTGAAGTTCAAACACCTGTGAGAAATCTCTCTTGATTGTTCCATGTCCCCAGAAGTGTGTGCCCTTGTCTGTAGGACAGCAATTTGTAATAATAGTCAATGGAGGCACAATTCAATAATTGTCTTCAAATTAACTAAGGCTGTTTTCAGTATTAAAGCATGGTTTTATACACATTTCAAATAGTGAACACTGATCACCGAGATATCCTGTGGGTTTATTAAGTGTGCTTGGACTAGTGGTAATATGTGGTTTGAATGAATGTGAGTCTTGGAGAAGATAAGCTGGTGGGCAAAGTGGAGCAAGAGAAGCAGATTGTCACAGGCCCCATTGGATTTAGACGTGGCAAACAGACCTATTGCCCCCCAAAACAAATAATAGTAAAGGAAGGAGGTGGTTTAAGAGAAGAGTGCCAGGGTCTCCATCCTCATCCATATCTCATCACTTCCCACTGTTCAATGTTCTTCCTGAAGCATGCTGCGCAGAGATAACGCCTGGAAAAGAGGGCCTATTGTTTGCTGCACGCACCTGGGAAATGGGGTATCACGTTCATGACGTTAATGGTGACCACACAGGTTCTCTCCGAATCTGTCTCTGATTTTATTTCACTACACTGAGTTTGAACTTTAAAATTCCTGTTCTGCCTTTTTATGAGAGTCATATTAAGGTGAGAATTTTTGACATGAATACCATAGGAATAAAATAAAATGACTATAAATGTCAGACAAGAGAACAGACCATTTCTCTTTACCCTGAAAGCTAAAATCCTGTGCTTTCAAAGCTCCACCAATGGCTTTATATTTATGAAAAGTATATTCACCATTGACATCTCATTTCATCCCCATCTTAGCTTTGTGAGGTAAATAAGGGTATGCATTAGCATTTTTCCCCCATTCAACAGATGGTGTAGTTGCAACCCAGGCAGATTAAGTGACTTTCCCCAAGGTTAGACAAGTAGCGAGTGAGAGAACCTCAATAAGAATTCAGGTCTGCCGCCCTGTGGCATATACTTCTAGACAGCATTGCCTCTCAGCATCACATACATCAGGCTTGTTCTGAACACCTGATGCAAACCGAGGACAAACTTTCAGTCACCACACTTGCCATCATCCTCATACAAATTGTCAGAGGTGGCCTTGGTGCCAAGGGTCAGGACACACATGACCCCTGAGTAAGAGTGATGTGGCGAAGCAGGCGGAGGCTGAACTCAGGTGCCTCTGGGTTGTGAGCCTGAATTTGCTGGACAGAAATGGAGGCAGAACGAAGTGTGCATCTAAATTACTGTCACTTGTTATTGATTTACTGATGGCTTCTAAAAATGTCGCATTTGAACTGTCAGTGAATTTGCCGACTGTTGGCACGAGTGATGAAAGCAAGTGTGAACCATAATTGATTAGGCCTCATTTGCTTATCCATATTATGCTAATTAGATCTGCAATCTTTCCCTTTGTACCATCACCCAGTGACAGAGTAAATCAAGGTGATTGGGATGCAGACAGGATTAGAGGCAAGGATGTAAGATTGAACAGCCTCCATCTTATCAGAGAGAACATGTATTTTTTCAAATACATTTCTCTCAAGAAATAAAGCTTTTTTTGTTTCCCTGTCTTTGTTTTTGGTGTTTCCCTGGGCTCACTTAATTGCAAATGATTATATCTTTTGAGACCAAGAATTTGAATACTCTGTACAGCTCCATCCTCTGGCTACATGAAGATTTTCTCTCATTTCTGAAGAGGTGAGCTGAACTTCAAGGATTGAACTGCACTGGAGTGGTGGGACTTTCAGATGAACTCTTCAAAACCACCTCTCATGCAGCTTCACAGGAGTGAAGGCATTGAAGGGGAAGGTAATTTTAGGTCAAGGAACTAATCTCTCAATCAGCAAATGTTTGTGGAGGACCCAGATAGTGCCAACTCAAGTGTCCAAAAGCGTGATCCCTGGGAAGTCTGTGTGACAATGTCCATAATGATTGCTAAAATGACAGGTTCTTGAATCCTACCCCAGCCCCTTTCGAATCCATTTCTGTCATTGACCTCTGGATATCTTTACCTGCAATACATTTTTTTTCTGGTGAATCTTAGATTAAAGTGAAGGAATTACTGCCCAAGACTGATTTTATGACACACATTCTGGTGAAATTCTAATGATAAGTAAACTTGAGATAACGTCATGGTAGTAAAAAGTCAAACTAATAAAATCATTTTTAAGGGGGAAAGCTCACTTAAGAAACAATAGGAAACATCCTTGCCAATAATTTTTACAAATCATCTTCTAAGAAATCCAACAAACATACTGTTGTAGTTGAAAGGGGAGAAGGTTCTGTAGCCTTGCTCTCTGGGTCTCTCCCTGTCCTTCCACGAGTCTCCCAGAATCTCTCTGAAGAAGGGCACTTTTCCCCTCAAGGATTTCTGAACAAAACTCTAATTATGAAGGAAAAAAGTTCAAGAGCCAGTAAACATTGGAAAAAATAGTTAAGTCTATTATCAGTAATGGAAATACAAAGGAAAAGAACAACCTTACACCCTTCACATTGGCATCAATATCAGTCAATGGTCTAGGCTACAATGCACAGATTGCTCTTGAATATTGCTTGTGAAGTATAATTTGTGAGTAGTTTTTAAAGTTCTGAAAATATCAAAAGTAAAACTACACTTATTTTTTATTTAGCACTCCCACTCACAGAGTTAAACTCACACTCACAAAACGTTCTCTTTGACCAAACATGAAAAAGATGCTCCTTGCAAAGGAAATGCATTGCCTTTTCATACAATGACATGTTATATAGTCATTCAAAATGAAGACAGACCTAGCCCCTTTAGTTTGGAGCGATTACAAGGATAAATTTGCAAGTGGAAACAAGTAGTCTTAATAATACTAGATTATATACAGTCACACAAATGACCCATGCTTGATTATTTTATGGTGTATACATATACTGTTATATGAACATGATGAAATGGGAGAGTGGTGGGTATTGTTAATGCTTGTTTATTTGTTGAAGGGTCAGAAAGAAAAGAGAGATAAGGAGGAAAGTGAGTAAAGGAAATGGACCACTTTGCAAGCAAAACATGCTATGATACCACATACAAAACTAAATGTGGTTGTGGTATGTACTTGCAAAGGATTAAGTGGTAGACCTCAAAGAATAAATGGTGATGGAATTTCAGGGGCATTCTACAGTCTTCATTATGCTTTTCTATTTAGTTTGATTGAAGGCAACAATAAACAAGCAAAACTAAAAGCCTGTGATCTGTGGGTGAGGCCATTGACTTCTGATAGAATGAAAAGGGAAGGCAAAATTCTGGATCAGAACTTGACGCCCCACATAGATGACTGATCAGCTGGTGTGACAATATGCTGAATCAACTCTTGGATGAAGCTACTAGGGACAACATCAAGTCTCACTTGCCTTCTAGCTTCTATCGCCTTTGGCCTCATTATAATTGCTAGTTATATTTGGTAGAAAATGAAGGAATCTAATATGAAAATGAAATCTTCCCAAAATATATTTCAAAAGGTACTTTGAAGAAAGGGGAAAATAAATTTGCATCGAATTAGATGGCTACCTATCCATCAATCGTTTTCCTTGGTTTGTAACTGGAACATGGAATTTATTTCATCTGCTCAACTGCTATGCCAGCCTTTCCATAGAATTGAAGAATTTCATAGAATTCAAGACTCTCTAAGACCTGAGATCTCATTGACGTGTCAAGCTACTCAGGTACTACGATCCATAAAACCTTTGAATGGAAATTGGACTTCCAACCCATGGAAGATCTCTCCTGAGACACGGTGTGGTCGCTGGTAGGTGTCATCAAGCCCGTTCTGGTGGTTGTACCCTATGCACAATAGAATGAGACTGCTGGGTCCTGAAATGACCTCACCATCAGTCCTATGCGTGAGTCCCACTGTATCAATCCATGTCACAGAGAGCCTTCCTCATTTTCAATGCCTATCTGCTTTGCCAAGCACCATGTCCTTCCCTGGGGAAGGATGACTTGTGCAAAGGTGTGCAGAATGATGTTTTGCCATCTTTGCCTCTAAAGAGCACTCTAGTTGTACTTCTCCCCAAACAGACTTGTTTTTCCTTTTGAAAGTCCATGCTATTTTCAGTATTCTTCACCACAATTCAAGTGCCTCCCTTCTTGTTTGGGCCTCCTTATTCAATGACTAACTTGCATATGAATGTGAGGCAATTGAAAATGCCATGACTTGAGTCTTACTTGTCCTCAAAGTGACGTCCTTGCATTTCAGTACTCCAACCAGGTCTTAGGCAGCAGATTTACTCAATTCAACTTGTCTTTGCATCTCTTGAATGCTGCTTCATGAACATTCTTTGCGCATCCAAGCAAGATAACTTCAAACTTTTCTACATTTCTCATAATGTGACCTATTGGTCCAGTTGTGAAGATTTTGGTTTTCTTTACATTGAGTTTACATTGCACTTTACATTGCACTATTTGGGGGCACGAGTAAGTCCAGTTTAAACAGACACCGGACAAAATCACTAACTGTGAATGGGATTAGAATTCAGATGGAAAATCCCCAGAAGTCAGGTATTTTCTGTCTTAATGAAACTTAAGCTGTCTGGAGAACTATATATCATTAAATCATTCACTCAGAATTGTGAGGGTTAAATGAAGTCATAACTGTCAGGTATTCAGAATGGAGTCGGACTTTCAATCAGAGTTAACTAAAGATGAATGTTTATAACAAAGACTGTTATTTGGATGTTACACACCAGCATCTCTGGTGAGTTTTAACTTGGAAAAAGGATATCCTGCAGATTACCAATAGAAAGATCAACCACCACTATACAGAATCTATGAGAAGTATCCTTCGCAAGGCAGAACTAAGCTTTGTTTCCCACAGCTGAGATAAGGTCTCTGTTTCAAAGAGCTCTGTGGGCATAATCCACTAACCCATTGGTCCCTTATGTAATTTAGAAAGATGCAACCCATCCATGATATGGCATAATACTTGTTTTTGAATTGGAAACATTCCTGATGTTCCCAGACAGAGCTCTTGATAAATACACATATCTTGATGTCTAGGATGTGTTTATGTCTCCTGAGATGTGACTTTGTATGTGGATGTGTGATCAATGTGGCTCCTGTGAGTTCTGGATGATCTGAAGCACCAGTTTTGCTATATTGTGAAGTCAGCTTAAGTAATGATGTACCACCAGGTCCACTGAAGGTATGAGTTAGGGAATAACATAAGATCTCTTTTCCCAACATGATTTTTAAGAGGGTTTATGCTGATAGAACAACTAGAACACATATCCTATGGAATTTTTACTTACTCATGAAGAAAGATGCTTTATTAGAGTTTATTATTCAATGCTGAGTATACCTCTTATCCTTAACTGTGACAACCTGATTCTGTGTCTGTTTTTCCTATCTTACCTCCCACAGATACAACCATTAACCAGTTCTACTCTTGACTTTCCAAGCTACCATTTTCCCTCACTGTTCTTCATTTGACTTTTGTTCTTGACTCTTTCTTTGAATTTTGTCTATGTGACTTTTTCTGTGAAAAAGACCCTTAGGTCCTTGTGAGGACAGCTGGAACTTCCCTCCCCAAATAACTGTCAGAGGCCTCTTGCTTAATAACTTTCTCTTTGGAATTGACCCCCAAGGTCATTTACCATGACTCTGTTCTATGTGATAGTTATTCCTTGCGGACAGAGAGTGCACCTCGTTCACATCACATTTTCAAAGCTTATATTAAACAAATACACATTTCTTGAATGTTGTTGGGTGAAATTATGATGACTTAGGAGACTCCAGCAAGAGTCAGGACTATAGAAACAAAAAGATAAAATATGAAATTGCTCAAAGCTTATAGAGAAGGAAATGCATGACACATACAAGAAACAATATAAAACCTGGCCAGTGCACGTAGGTTGCAAGCTAAAGTGACTAGCTGTAGCTTGGGATGATGAAGATGGCTATGTTTCTGTAGGGTGCCGGGAAGGATGGCACATCTTCTGTTCACTTAGTTTTGCCCATGAGATAGTCATGGAGAGATCTGTCTCATTCTATAGGAGTGAGCTCATTACTTAAGAGCAATGCAATACAGAGAAGTGTAGAAATGAAATTTATACACTCTAAGTTTCTACTTAGAGAAATGGTTGACGTTATTAAGGCTGTGGTCTTGCTTGGATCCACAATCAATGTTCATGGAAACAGCTGTGTCAGTCTGGGTAAATTGGGTAAGTCTGATACACCATATCCCTTTAGAATGTTAAAAAGCAAGGGCATTGCTTTGAGAACTAAGGTGCACTGAGTTCAAACCATGGTATTTTCAATGGCCTTATATGCATGTGAAAGTTGGACATTGAATAAGGAAGACTAGAGAAAGACTAATGTGTTTGAATTGTAGTGCTGACAAATGGCAAAGAAAGTATCATGGTTTGCCAAAAGGACAAGCAAATCTTTTTGGAAGAAGTACAACCAGAGTGGTCTTTTGAGGCAAAGATGGCAAAATTTCCTGTCATGTATTTCTGAGATGTTGTCAGGAGCGGCCTCTGCCTGGAAAAGGACATCATGCTTTGGAAAGTACAGGGTGAGTGACAAAAAAGGAAGACCCTTAACAAGAAAGATTTGACACAGTGGTTGCTACAATCAGGTGAAACAGAGAAACACTTGCAAAGATGGAGCAGGATCTGGTAATGTTTCATTCTGTTATGCATAGTGCCACTGTTTTAGTCTGGGTAGACTAGAGGAACAAATTTATAGACACACATATGGATATAGGGGAATGGTTTATATACAAAAGGAATGGAGCGTTGCAAAAGCATCCCAATCCAGTTCAGTTCGAAGTCATAAGTCCGATATTAGCCCGTATGCTCGATACGTGAGTCTCCTTCCGACTCACGAAGTCACAGGTCAGTGGGTGGAGAATCCCAGCACTGGCAGGGGTCTCCCCATGACTCCTTGCTTCCAGGACTCAGGGTCCATCAACACCATCAAGTGGTAGCAGAAGCAACTCAACGCTGGCAGGGGTCCCCACGAGGCCTCTCCAGCTTCAGAGATCTGGCTCCATTGGGACAAAGCCGTGTGGCTTCTCCTCCAGCTTCTCAGACACTGCCATCTTATCTTGTCCGTGATTCATCATCTCTGAGACTAACTCCCAACAACCAGGGAGCTAGCTTCTCATCTTCACAAGGGAACTATCGCGAGATTTCCCAGATGTATCAGGAGAAAGTCATGCCCACACAGAGGCCTCATCGGCTGCTCAATGGCTATCTCCAGATTAACAAGCTAGACTCCACCCCTACATCTCAATCATGAAATTAACATGAGCACATGACCGCCACAGCCACTACGGGTCAGCACTGATGTGAATGCTCCTAGCAACAGCAAAAAGGTCCTACTCTGTAAAATGCCGGAACATGCATATCTTCTATCATCCAGGTGTCTGCTTGTAAACATTTAGGCTAAAGCATTCAGGGAAAGAGTTATCAGAAAATCTTGTCAGGATTTGAGCAAAAAATTTAGATTATTGCCTACTCTCTACTCCTCTGAGTCCCTGATCATCTTGCTTTGAGAACCCAAGACAACTTTCTGTCCTTAGAATAGAGCAGGATCAATGGAGATGATCCAATCACATTATGGAAATTAATGGTTCCGCTTAATGCATGGGATGTCCTCACCATTTACTCTTTTGAAGAAGAGCAGCATCAAACATTATTTTTCAATCGCTTTTATTAAATGTGCTGGGTCTGACTCAGCAAACTTCAGGGCCTTGCTGGCCTCTGAACCTGACTGATGAGGATAACTGCATTTATTATATTGATAGGCATGATGATACAGTGTCTCCACCCCAGCCCCCATTTGATTGTAATCTTCTCTGGTCCCGACAAGTACATGGTCACTTAAAAAGCAAATTGAGAGATGCAGTAAATTTTAAGAGATTCTGGAAATATAAGCATTACAAAGTTTGACATTCCCCACTCTTCTCTGATGCCTTTGTTATAAAAGAAAAGGGGAATTATTTGATAGGAGGTAAAGAAAATAGTTCAGAAAATAACAACCTCACAGTTTGAACTGAGGAATGATTTTAAAATCACCCAAGACAATCAATTTGTTAAGCTATCTTAAGTCATTGGTCGTACAATCATTAAACATTGTTTTATTTATATGTTTAGGTCATTATCATCTTGGGGAAATACTACTGTTTGGAAGCACTTTTAAGTCTTACTTTTTTTTCCTATTTCACAATAATGTAGACACTATTAGTCTATTCCCTGTCATTTTAAAACTAGTCCACAATTAGCCTTGAGGATCCTGAAATAAAGGGAAGCGATGTGATCTGTTTTGAAACATTTTCATTTTCTCCATCACTCTGCATTTGGGGAACCTCATCCATCCTGTCCCCTGGCATGGGCTGCATTGTCTTTTATGAGGACTCAGAAGAAGAATACTGTGGAAAGAATACGTCTATTTTTTGTCCAACCTCTCTATTGGTGATTTCTTATTCCCTAGCTGGTACTGCTAAGTTACAGTCTATGTAATTGTCCAGGAGCCCTGCTGGCATAGTGGATTACTCATGGTCAGTAAAGCTTTCAACAAGAGAAGACCCAGGGGGCAGTTCTATGCTATTCTGTAGGGGTACTGTGAGAAGAATGACTGGATGCCAACGGGATTGGATGTCTGCAGTTGGCACTTACTGGTGGGAGTATATGCAAGTGTGTGAACTCTTTGGAAGGTTTCCGGGGAGAGGGAGCCTCCTGCTTTCACCTTCTCTGGGGAAAGAAAAAGAATTTCTTCTTACAACCTCTTGACATCCCCACATAGTAAGACACTACTCAATGGCCTATTGCTTCTGGACTGCTTTCAACTGGTTATCAGTCTGGACCAGCAGAGTATAGGCAAGAGATCTCAAGTTAGCGTTCCTTTGGTGGAGGCCCATCTGATCCAGGGGAAAATCACAGCAGGAGAATGTAGCCAGATCTCTTCAAGCTTCTTTCTATCTTCTCAAGGATGTGCAGATTAGACTTACCAAGTCCATGCCCAGGGCACACAGGCATCCTGACGGGAAGAAGTTTTTGGTCCTTTTTCTAGTAAACACAATTTAATATTTGGAACTTTAGTCATTTGGTTTTAATAGGAAAAATTACCCTTTCCTTCTCTGCAAGGAAAAAAAAAACCCTTACATTTCTACTGGTCTGGTTAGCAATATTGAATAAGTTACTAATCATCTTATTGGGGGCTCACACAACTCATCACAATCCATACTGTGGCAGTCATGTAATCTTGTGTTAAATTTAGGATTAGGAGTGTAGGGGTGGAGTACAGCCTGTCAATCTGGAGATAGCCAATGAGACCTCTATGTGGGCATGACTTTCTCCTGAGATTTCTGGGAAATCTGTTGGTATTTCCTCCTTGGAGGTGAGAGACTCACTTTGTCAGTTCCTTGGAGATGCTCTACTAATAAGATGCAAGGCTGACTCCCTGTGAGAAGTTGCAGCTGACAAGACACATGGCAGCATGGTGATAGACCCTGAGCCCTTGTGGCAGTCATATATCTATGTCAATTTCATGATTGAGTTGTAGGGGTGGAGTCTGGCCTGTTAATCTGGAGATAGCTATTGAGCAGACAATGAGGCTTCTCTGTGGGCATGGCTTTCTCCTGAGACTTCTGGGAAATCTCACCATATTTCTCTCATGGAGATGAGAAGCTATCCCCCAGTTGTTGGGAGTTAGTCTCAGAGATGACGAACTACGGACAAGACAAGATGGCAGCGTCCAAGGAGCTGGAGGAGCTCGAGGAGAAGCCACATGGCTTTACCCTGATGAAACCAGACCTCTGAAGCTGGAGAAACCACTGGAGATTCACTGGAGCACTGAGTTGCTTCTACCACCACTGGATGCTGTTGATGGACCCTGAGCCCTGGAAGCAAGGAGCCATAGGCGATCCCTGCCAGCACCGGGATTCTGTACTCACTGACCTGTGACTTCGTGAGTTGGAAGGAGACTTTATAGACTGATATCAGGCATATGGGCTAATATCGGACTTATGACTTTGAAAGTTTGGATGCTTTCTCAATGTTCCATTTCTCTTGAATATAAACCTTATCCCTTATATCCATATGCATGTCTATGAATTTGTTTCTCTAGTCTACCTGAACTAACACAGCCCTGGAAACTGGAGGAGACATGAGGAGACCCCTGCCAGTGCTGAGATGCTTCCACTGCCACTGAACACACAAGACTGCACCCATTGCCCTGTTTTTGTCCTGGCATCATTGCATGGGTTCTGTGAGTCTGAAGAGCACTTGCAGATTGATATTGACATATGAACTAATATCAGACTTATGACCTTGGACTGTACTGCGTTGGGATGCTTTCTCAATGTTCCATTCTTCTTGTATAGAAACTTCTCCCTTATATACATATGCTTGTTTATGAATTATGTTTTTCTAGTTTACCCAGACTAACACACATATATCCATCCATTGTATGTCAAGCACAATTGTACATTTGTTGTCCTCATCATTCTAAAAAGATTTGCTTTCTATTTAAGCACTTGTTATCAGCTCCTCATTTTCCCTCTCCCTCCCTGCTCCCTCCTCTGTCATGAAGTAAAAGGTCCCTGAGAGTCATGCTTGATTCAGGTTCTAGGAAAATTTCTGGTAGTGCAGTGGTGAAGAGATTGGTTTCAACCTGCCAGCTATTCTGTGAGAGAAAATAAGGCAGTGTGTTTCTGTAAGTATTTTAGCCCTGGAAACCCTACAGTGAAGTTTTACTCATAGTGTCAAAAAATTAAGCTATTTCTATGATCCCTACTTAGGGCAACAAAAATTCTACCTTACAAATTCAACTATATCAGAGTATGTATGCTTGCAGCACAGGGAATCCAGGACAGGCAAACTCCTCAGGATCAATAATGACACTAGTGATACGAGTAGGGTGAGCAGAAGGTATGAGTAAAAAAGGAGGAGCAGATTGCAGTGATTGACACATTATACCCCCTGTCAGGGGGAGAACAACTGAAAAATGGGTGAAGTGGTTGGTCTAAAACCTGAAAAAAATTTAAATAAATTGTCAAGAGGTACTGAGGAGAGATTGAAGGGAAATGAACAGATACCAAGGGTTTAAGTATAAAGAAAATGTTTTGAAAGTGATGATGACAACATGTACAAATATGCATAACACAATGGATGGGTGGATTGTGATAAGAGCTGTAAGAGCCCCAAATAAAATGATTTTTAAGTGTATGCATAATATTATTTTACATATAACCTACATGAAGTCATGGAAATGTTTTAGACTTATGGAGCAAGGGATCTCTCTTAAGAACTGAAAAGTGCTGTCACTAAGCCTATTCTAGAATGCTGGCCATGCTTGAGACCATCTCCATGAGGAGAGAACAGGGCAGGTGCCAGGTGTCTCTTAGCAGGTGCCAGGTGTCTCTTAGATGGGTTCCTTCATGCCATGGGCCCTTCATTCTTATGACCTCAGCCAAATCCTGAGTTCTTAAGATCATCCAGTTATTCCTAAGTTATCTGGATTTTTTTTTGTACCCCCGTTTCCCATTTTATGCTACTATGTCCTTCTCTTCCGAGAGCTTCCTTGGAATTCATCATCGGTAAAGCTACAGGTACTCACTAGCTAGTACAAGTTCAAAACAAAGTTCTTAGACTCTTATTTATTTAGGGTGGCAGAGTGTATTATGCGCTGAGCTACAAAGTCAGCAGTTGTACTCCGCTAGATTTTCTGCAGGGGGAAGGGGAGGTTCTCTGTGACTGTGATGATTTACAGCTCTGGAAACCCAAAGAGACAGCTCTACTCTGTCTCAAACCATCCACGGGGCTGCTCTGAGTCAGAATTGAGTCAATGCCAATGGATTTGGTTGATCATATTTTGCTTATTTTTCTCAAGCCATAGTATTCATAATATGACTCCATGCTTTGTAATATTTGAAATGTCAGAGACTTTAGCAAGAAATGGAAGGAAGATATTGTGTTCATATAAAGTGCTATATTGATACTCAGGGCACAAGAACAGTAAAAATAGTCAATACCAAATAATAGGTGTCAATCTACTTTTAATCTGGACATTTGGGGAATCTGTTTCTAGTCTTAGGATGCATAATCTAGTCCAGCTCTGTCCTTGTCTTCATGTGGGAATTCTATGTTCGGGATGAAAAAGCCATTATGTGTGCCACTAGTGATGAACTTAAAAAAATTTAATATATGATTTTATCGGGGGCCCTTAGAGTTCTTATAACAATTCACACATCAATTGTATCCTGCTCATTTGTATGTATGTTGCCATCATTTCCAAAATATTTTCTTTCTACTTGTTATCAGCCCCTCCTTTCCCCTTTCTCGTCCCTACCCTCTCAACCTCCCACCCTCATGAACCCTTGGTAATTTATAAATTACTTTTATTTTCATATATTATACTGTCCACTGTCTCCCTTCATCCAAGTTTCTGCTGTCCGTCCTTGATTTTAGCTATGTTATTTTGGATCATCTTCTCAGATGTACAGCAGCTCTCCCCCTCTAGATACAGACCCTTGCTTCCAAGGCCAAGAATGGGGTCTCTTCTTTTCTTCAATGTAGATTTGTTACTAATCAGACTGTTGTCTTTGAGCTGATTCTAACTCATAGTGAGCTTGTGTCAGAGTAGAAAACTGTCCCATAGCGGTAGCAAGGCTATGATCTGTGTGGAAGAAAGTGTGACTTCCATGGAGTCTCTGGGTTTGTTTGAACCACCAACTTTACATTGAGATGGCTAGCACTTCATCAATATGCCACAGGGGCTCTTTTATCAGTCATCATAAAACCCCCTGCCTTCGAGTCCGTTCTGACTCTTAGCAGTCCTGTAGGAAGGAATGCAACTGCTCTCTATGGTTTCTGATGCTTTCCAGCAGTTCTCAACCTGTGGGTTCCAGCCCCCTTGGGGATTGAACCACCCTTTCACGGGGGTCACCCGATACATAACAGTAGAAAAATGACAGGTATGAAAAATGACAGCAGTGAAAATAACTTTATGGCTGGGGGTGGGTCAGCATCCCATAAGGAATTGTATGAAAGGCTTGTGGCATTAGGAAGGTTGAGAAGCCCTGCTTTAGATCTTTATGGGGACAGACAACCTCATCTTTCTGCATTTCAATCATTCAGTTAACAGCCTAGTGCTTAATACCCTGCATCGCCAATTAGTGAAAATGTATTCTCAGGAGTTGACCATTATTTTTACTGACCTCATATGCTTGTGAGTCTGGACAATAACAAGGAGACCTGTGAAATAATTAATGCAGTTGAATTGTTAGCATAGGACAGTAAAAAATAGCATGGACTGCCAGAAGGACAAACAAGTCTGTTTTTAAAGGAAGGTAGCCAGAGTGCTCCTTGAAGTAAGGATGATGAGAAGTCATCTCATGTACTTTGGATATCATGCTAGTTACATAATCTGGTGTCAATTGGGGGCTTGAGAGGATTAAGAGTGAACAGGTAGTCTGGCCTGTCACACAGCATATAGCTTGATGATGCCTCCTGGGATATGTGGCCTTATTATAAGAGAAGCAGTGAAACATCTTTCCCTCTGCTGTTCCTTTACCTTCCTTTTTACTCAGACTCTGTATCTGCCTCCAGGGGTTGGTAGCCACCTTTTGACTGCTGGCCTTCTAAGCCAACCTGGGAGTTTTTAACACCCTGAAATATTCTCACTGAACTTGAGTCCACTGATCCTGCACCCACCAGTCTGTGATATCCCCACCTCCTTCTTCATCTTTCAGCATCATTGAGCTGCAGCTGTGTGAGTCTGAAGAGGGCTCCGGCTAGCCAGGGGATCCACGGACTTAAGTTGGAGTGGATTGGGATACCTTATTGTTATAAACATCTTTCTTATACATAGACAGATGTCACTGATTTTATTTCTCTAGACAACTCAATGATCCTAACACATGATCCAATTCCACAAATGGAGATAGAAGGATTGGGATTATTTTCCCCACAGGAAGTCTTATTTTCCCTACAGGACCTTACAGACTGCTGGAGTCTTAATTTTTGGTTCTCTGATCTAACCTCTGCTCAGATTCTTTCCATCTGCAGGTTCAGAGGTCACTGCATCATGAATGAAGAGATGGAGTCACATGTGCCTGGGTCTTGGAAAAGACACGGGATTCAGTCTTGTATGTTGGTGAGGTTTACACACAGGGCAGTAATGCTTTGGGCCCTAGTATTGTGAACATGACCAAACCACATATCGCATGCCCTTTTGTTCAAATGAGAGCAGAACCTTTATCTGGCCAGCCAGTGAGAACGCTCCATTAAAGAGAGAGATACAGAAATGAATCCAGTAGATGCTTGCTTCTATCATTTTACTTTAATTGTAATTTTGCAGCTTCGACAACAGAAGATCCATTAGGCTTCCCCCCCCCCCCGCAATCAATACACCATATATTATCAGTCTAGACGACCCAGAACAGCTGTATAAAATATCAGTGTGTGTAGCATTTTCATTATGTAAATGGAACTCTGCAAGAGAATTAATTGATTATTCAGTTACTATGGATCAGTCTCAGATGTCTTAGTGAGATAAGAGAAACTTATCAAGCCTCTCCAGCCACTATAACTTAAAAAGGAACAAGGCCAAATAGAGGGGGGAGTGGGGAGCAAATGCAGAACGCATTTCACTTTCATTGGCAGCCTGGGCAAAACCTATGAAATGTTGAGAGAGAGAAGAAATCCATTACCAAGTTTGTTAGTGATGGAGTGTCCAGCATTATCCGGCTGGTTATTGTTTTGGTTATTTGAATTCATTCAAATCAACCATGAAATAGACAGTAAGAAGCAACTAGTTCTCGCCCCAAACCCCCAGTGCCCTGAGTAAGTCACACATAGACCACACCTAATTGCATACATTAGGATTGCTTTGGCACTTTTAAATTTTTAAATAAAATAAGTTTTATTTATTTTTGCATGGTCGGAGGCTGGGTAGTTAGGGAGAGTTTTTCTTTCTACCTTTATGACAGAACAAAGACACAATACGAGGAGAGGACAGGTAAGCCTCCTGCTTTAAGCATGGGAGAAAAACAAATGTGTCCACTGAGACTACACAAGAGTATTTAAGTTTGGTATCCAATAGATGCTACTTGTTTTCCTTTTAAGAAGCACTTGATAACCATACCCCTAGGCTTTTCCTTGAATAGCAGAGAGCCGGTGTCCAGGTTTAAGTCTATCACCCCATGCTCAAATGTGTTTTGAAATTCCTTTTTGGGAAAATCTTGCCTACAGAATATTTGGCATCCATTGTTTCACGTAGTTTCGTTGATAACAAAGGTCGGTATGTCAGTTGGGGTAGACTAGAGAAACAAATTCATAAGCACACATATGTATATAAGGGAGAGGTTTATATACAAGAGCAATTTAACATTGAGAAATACATGCCAGCCAAGTCTAGATCAAGTCCATAAGTCTGATATTAGTCCATAGGTCAACAACAGCTATCTATAAAGTCCTCTTCAAACTCAAGAAACACATGCAATGATGCCGAATGCAAGAAAATCCCAGGCTACTGGGTGCGAAGTCAGTGGTGATAGAAGCATGGCAGAGCTGGCAAGAATCACCACGTGGTTTCTCTAGGTCCGGGTTCCTGGCCACATCAGGGACCTCCATGTGGCTTCTCCTCAGGGATGTCTTGCAGGAAGTCAGCCTTGTCAGTAGAGATTCTCCAAGCTAGTGCTGTCAAGAGAAAGTCTCCAAGGAAGTGAACCAAGAGACATAGTGTCTCCACTTCCAAGAAAGGATAACCACATTTCCCAGAATTCTCAGAGGAAAGGACCACACCCACACAGAGGTCTCATTGGTTATCTCCAGATTGACAGGCTAGACTCCACTCCTACACACTTAATCCTCAAATTGTCACCGGATTAGTGACTGCAACAGTCAGTCTGACAAATTATTTTAAATATCAGAAATTTGTTCTTAGACAAGTAGGGTGAACAAGAAAGTTATAAAGTTAAGTAAAGTGAGGAGGCTTCAAAAGACATGTGGAAATTTATCATTATCTCTTCATTGCATTTCTCCATGAATGCTTTGAAACCTTTCCCTTATTCTGTCCCATTGTGGCAGTCATGTGCTTATGTTAATTTTATGATTGAAATGTAGGGGTGGAGTCTAGCCTGTTCATCTGGAGATAGCCATTGAGTAGCTCTGTGTGGGCATGGCTTTCTCCTGAGACTTCTGGGAAATCTCCCAATATTTCCCTCCTGAAGATGAGAAACTATCTTCCCTGGTTGTTGGGAGTTAGTCTCATTGACGATGAATCACGGACAAGACAAAATGGCAGTGTCTGAGAAGCTGGAGGAGCTGACGGAGTGACCACATGGCTTTGCCCTGATGGAGCCAGACCTCTGAAGCTGGGGCGGCCACATGGAGACCTCTGCCAGCGATGAGTTGCTTCTGCTGTTGATGGACCCTGAGTCCTGGAAGCGAGGAGCCATGGGGAGACTTCTGTCAGCGCTGGGATTCTGCAACCACTGACCTGTGACTTCGTGAGTAGGAAGGAGACTTTATAGACTGATTTCGAGCATAGGGGTAAACATTGTACTTATGACTTTGACCTGGACTGGGTTCAATGTCCTGTTTCTTTTGTATACAAACCTTTTCCTTATATCTATATGCATGTCTATGAAATTTGTTCCTTTAATCTACTCGGACTAACACACCCATCTAATATTTTTCTAGTTGAGAAATATGGTTTAAAAGTAACAGAAATGTCTGATTGTAGGATAATAACACTTCATTTAGTTTTTTTGTGTGTGTGTTTTTTAGTGGTGTGTGTAAAATTCTGAAGCAAAGTCCTAAAGAATCGAACACAATGCCAACATTGAGAAATATATCATGAATTCTAAAATGATATCCAATGTATTCTTGGATAGAAAATATATAACATTTAATACCAACCTATCCAAAGGAAGGCAAAAATCATGTTAATTTATACTTAACTGTGTGTGTAAAC
The DNA here is from genome assembly GCA_004026705.1 of Nesogale talazaci. Lineage (NCBI taxonomy): Eukaryota > Metazoa > Chordata > Mammalia > Afrosoricida > Tenrecidae > Nesogale > Nesogale talazaci. The sequence goes on from PVJH01006014.1 coordinate 56,923, forward strand.
TGGGACTGGGGATGTTTAACATGGGGCAACATAAGAAGCAGGATACAGTTATTGGTTACAAAGAAAGCCTATTATGGCATTTCCAATATTATATTTTTAAAACTTTTTTGGTGAAAATGTACCCAGCAAATCAAATCCATTGTCACAGAGTTGATTCCAGCCCATACACAGCAAAATCTGGCCCCATTACATAGTTCCTAGACATGATGAGTGACTACCATCTTGTCATTGTGCCAACATTTTCTTTGTCCCTGTTCTCCTGGTTTCACTTCCATTGACTTAAATTCTCTGTCCCAAACTTCTCTATAATTTAAAATAGCTGATGCTATTTTACAATATGTACAAGATGGCTTCAAAATCTCATGGAAATGACCCATTGTCTTTTAATTCTGTTTTCCCACAACTTTTTGAGGCACTCTTGGCATGTACATATTTAAAGAAATGTACCACTGGGGGAGGCTAATCTTTGCTCTTTGTGCTAAAGCGTAACTTGGTTTGTGGGTGACTTTGGGGGGTCGTTTCGATTCAAGGTTTAAAGAGTAACTCAGAGATGCAGACTTGCGGGCTCTGCCAGCCTTGATGAGTCCTAGAACTCTAGGTTCTTTAAAAAATTGAAAGTTTGTTTCACATGTGTCTATCTTTTTGCCAGGATTTCTCTAGTGTGTGCTTGATCAGAAAATTCAGTATTGGTACCTGGGGGCCATCTAGTCACCAAAGATGGAGGATTGAATCCTCCATAGCAATGCTGCAAGGGATTTTGCCAAATTTGTTTTTATTGCTGATCTAAGTGATTGCTATATATTTAGTAGCTTGAAATAATGCAAGTGTATTATTATAATGTATTGGAGGCTATGAGTCTGGGTCTAGGGAAAAACACATTTCTTCACTCTTTTCATCTACCAGAGATTGTCCACATTTCTTTGTTCATCCTTTTTCTATATTTAAAGCCATTGCCTCTTTTTCTTGTCCTCTTTTTTAATTCAAGCACCCTTGTAATGATAGTAGGTTCCACTCCGATCTTCCATGATAATTGTTATAGTTTGATGTTGCTGATTACCAAATTCAATTATATTTTCAATCTTAATTTCTCCTTTCCATTTTATATAGCATAGCAATAGCTTCTGGGGATGGGCATCTTTGGGAGGAACAATATTCTACCTACCATAGATGTGGAATTAGGATTATTTTTAATCTTAGGAGATAATTCTTATAAGCTGCTTTAGCTACATTTTGACATATAGTAAGGATTCACTAAAAATCAGTTTGATTGTTGTTTTTTTGTCAGTCTTATTAAGTATGGTTACAATGGGGGAGAGAGTTTTTGAGTTACATTAATCATCAAAATCATCCAAAGCTAGGAATTGCTACCACATAAGATGTGCTATCATGGGAGATTTTGTCATCACTGACCGGATAGTCCATTAGGGGGGCATTGTAGGCAGAGCTCTCACATCTTAATAACGCTTCCCTTTCTGAGATCCCATCCATTGCTGTTTCCATAGGACTTTAGAAGATATGTAATGCCCAACACCACTTTCTATTTTCTCTTGTCATCCCTATAGTTTTGTTAAGAGTAGCCCCTGACCCTGACCAATACTAGAACAACACTCAAGTGACATGTTAAAAAGCATGGAGACCTGCTTTGATGGTAGCTTTAGGTACTGAGTATGTTGAGGCCTCAACAAGAGTGGCAGGAAGAGAAGAAACATCAAGATGAAAGAACTATCAAATGAACTTCCATTTTGTTTCTCCACCCAAGACTCAAATTTCCAGTGGGGGCAAAACCCAAGGAAAATTCATAGTGAGTGGTAGTTAAAGCAGGTAAATGGGTATAGTTTGACCTTTCAAATGAATTGGAATGATGATGGGTCATGTGCACCCTCTCTACACCTGGAATCCACGGGCCCAAACCTCTCCAAAGTTTCTCAGACAGAAGCCTTTTGCTTGCTAGGAGGAATGAATGAATTACCAGTTGGGGGGCGGGGAGAGTGAAAGAAAGAAGAGGGAGAAAGTGACTTTTACATTTGTTCAGTTAGCAGATAATCAGTGCTTTAGTCCTTATATAATGAACAAAATGGAAAGAAGAAAAAGGAATAAGAAGACACTAAAGAATAAGGAGACAAATCCTTGTTTTTAGCGCTTACTCTCAGTTTAAAAAATATTTTATTGGAGGGACTCTTACAGCTCTTATCATAGTCCATATATGCATTCATTGTGTGAATGACATTTGTACATATGTTGCCATTATAATTTTGAAAACATTTTCTTTCTACTTGAGCCCTTATTATTAGCTCATTTTCCACTTCCTCCGTCTCTCATGAACCCTTAATAATTTATAAATTATCCTTTTTTTCACAATTTGCACTGACCACCATCTCCTCTCACCCACTTTTCTGTGGTTTGTTCCCCTGGAAGGACAAAATATGTTGTCCTTGTGTTCATCATTGTGATCAGTTCCCCTCCACCACCACCCGTTTCCATTCCCCTCCTAGTATTGCTACTCTCATGATTGGTGTGGAAGGGATTTTATGCCCTGGATTCCCTGTGTTTCTAGCTCTTCTCTGTATCAGTGTGGATGCTCTGGTCTAGTCAGTTGTGTAATGTAGAATGGAGGTCATGCTAGTTGGAGAGAGGAAGCATTAAAAAAAAGAGAGGAAAGTTGTATATTCTGTGGGTGTTATACTGCATCCTGACTAGCTCATCTCTTCCTTATGATCCTTCTGTGAGATGATATCCAATTGTCACCAGATGGGCTTGGGATCTCCACTCCACCCTCCCCCTCATTCACATTGCTATGACTTTTTTTCATGTCATTGATGCCTGATAGCTGATTCCATAGACATTTCATGATCACACAGGCTGGTATGATTCATCCATGTGGGTTTTGTTTCTTCTCAGCTAGATGGCTGCTTATTTGTTTTTTAACCTTTAAGACCCCAGACACTATATCTTTTGATAGCCAGACACCAGCAGCTGCCTTTACCCCATTTACATCAAACCCTTACCATCTAGATAAATCCCCAATAATACAAAAGTAACATGCCTGTCCCTTCATCACATATTGTGTTTCTCCTTCAAAATCTAACTTAGTGTCTGCACACTCCATCCCCCTCTTTCTCCTTTCACCCATTAGCCTTATCAATCCAATTGAACTTCCCCCCTATCTCTTTACTAAAATGGTACTTAGTAAGGTCACCTCTGATCAGTGGCTAAACATCTCTGTTTCAGGAATTCTGTGTCATTTTTAGGTTTAGTCCACTCCCCCTTGAATGTGATGAACTTTATATTCACTATGATGATTACTACCCATCATAACAGGAGTTAAGCTTTGCCCCTGGACAGCACTCATTACGTCATACCAGTTCGATAAAAAGCATGTGCATTTTCTATCCTTCCCACTGTGCATTGAGTACTATGTCCTATACACAAGGATTTTGCTGGAAGAGTTTAATTCCGCCCCCCCTCTAAGTTTCAGAAGGTTAAAAAGAATTATGATGATGAAGTAATCAAGGGGAGGGGAGGGGGCTTTATATTGAAATGTGAACTCAACGTGTGGACTTACATAACTGACTGTACATCATCCTGACTGACATCTTCTTGGACCAATTGAGACAATTCTATGCCTGGTGGAATTGGCTGCGGCAGTCAGCTTGATTGATCCAGTACAGTCAGAAGGTTTACTGGAAGAAACAGCCTCCCTGCCACACTGGTGCAGAGCCAGTGCGACATAATGTATGACTACAGACCTCCTGCTGGGGGACACCAGTGCTTTCCAACTTATTTTCCTTTCTACTCTGATTTATAGTAAGAAACAAAATTCTCATTGACGTATGCATCCTTAGATATGAGTGACTGAGACATTAGTGTTAGAAAAATGATACTTAGCTGGATTACACAAGCTACATACTAATAGTGGCTCTTGCATTCTATTTCTCTTTCTAAAATACTGATTATGAGCCACTCATTTGATTTCCTAATTTGTGAATTTAGTGTGGAAAAGACTCGCTTTTAAGAACATTTAAACCATCTGCCAACAGTCGATTTTTAAGCAGGATTACTACTCTCTCCTCTTTATTTCCACATGCCAAATCATGGGAAGATTGCGTTCCTGTCTCTTTCCCTTTTTCCTTTACCTGCTTTCACTTTGTTCTTTCTACTATTTTCAACTTTCTCTCCCATCACACAAATACCAGGCACATTCAATAGCCCTCAGCATAAGCACCAAACCAACCAAAAAAACCCAACCAAATAAAATAAAACACCAAACATATTGCTGTTGTGTTGATACATTCTCAGCAATCTTACAGGCAGATCTTATCCTGGGAGGGCTTGATCAAAGGCAGTGTAGTCAAGAGGAATTACTGAAACACGAATGGAGGCTGAACAGAATAAATGGGACAAGAGAAAGGTACAAGAAAATAGACAAAAGAACTTGGAGATAGAGGACATTTAGAGGTCTAAATATAGGCATGTGCATATGTAAATATATTTATAGATAATTATAGGGGAAAAGATCTATGTACATGTATTTATATGTTAAGCATTAAGCTAGCAGATGGACATTGGGCCTACTCAAGTATTTCCTTAATGCAAAAACACTTTGTTCTAGTAACTCGGCATTCTGTGATGCTCACCTTCCCGACACAATCACAAAGACAAAATGGATGCATAAGCAAATGTCATGAAGAAAGATGATGGTGCCCGGCTATCAAAAGATCCAGTGTCTTGGATCTGAAAGGCTTAAAGATAAACAAGCACCCACCTAGCTGAGAAGTAACAAAGCCTATATAGAAAAGGCACACCAGCCTGTGTGATCATGAAGTGGCTATGGGACCAAGTATCAGATATCAAAGACACAGAACAGGGCATCATATCTATGTGAATGAAGGGGAGTGCAAGAGGAGAATCCGAGAATCCAAACCCATAGGTAGACAATTGGACATCCTCTTACAGAAGGGTCACAAGGAAGAAATGAATCAGTTAGGGTGCAATATAGCACCAATAAAACATACAACTTTCCTCTAGTTTTTTAATGTTCTCTCCCCCCACTATTATGACCCCCCCATTCTACTTTACAAATCTGCCTAAGCAAGAGCATATACAAAGGTACAGACAAGAGCTGGAAAAACAGGAAATCCAGGGCAGATAACTCCCTCAGGACCAATAATGAGAGTAGCAATACCAGGAGGGAGTAGTGGGAAGGTGGGAGGAGAAAGGATGAACCAATCACAATGATCTACATATAACCCCTTTCAGGGAGATGCACAACAGAAAAGTCGGTGAAGGGAGACATCACTCAGTGTAAAATATGAAAAAAAAACTGAACAATTATCAAGGGTTGATGGAAGAAGGGTGGGGAAGGAGAAAATGAGCTAATACCAAGGGTGTAAGTAGAAAGAAAATGCTTGAAAATGATGATGACATATGTACAAATGTGCTTTCACAGTAGATGTAGATATGTAATGTGATAAGAGTTGTATATGCCTCCAATAAAATGTTTTAGAAAAATATTCAAACAACTACCCGCACAGTGTTCCAGGATTTTCTCCTAAGGGGCCACTGGGAATTCAGAAAGCTAAGCTTTTGGTTAATAATTCCATTATCAAACAGAAAAACCTGAATTCTGGGGCTGTCATTCACTCACGACTTTCTTCATCCCAAACAACAACAAGAAAATGTAGAATGTAAATGTAAAGCTTTATAAGATACAAAAATAAGACATTCGTATTAATGTTTTAGATGTCAGAATTGGACATATGATGGGCATAGTCATGAGTATCAGATATGGGTATCGGATAAGTTCAAGACAGATGTTACCAGAATCTGAATATCAGGGTTGAGTAGCATAGTGCTCTGAAGAGAATATAGGTTGTCAAACGAGCCAAAGTTGCCTGGGCTCAGATCTGACCACTGACATTTACAAAGTATGGGTAGCTCAATAATTAGCTTTTGTGAATTTTTGCAACATTTCTGAAACCCTTTCTGATTTTTAGAGTAACAATAACATCAGCTTTAATTGTTGTGAGCATCACACAAAATAATGCATTCAGAGTACTTAGCGGTTGAGTAATAGAAATTTAAAAGAAAATCCGGAAATCAAGAGACGTTTACTTAGAGAAACATTGTCCAGTAAAAACATAACGTAAGCCAAATATGAAATTAAAAATTACTAGTGGACATATTAAAAAGTGAAGAAGTACAACTAATTTTAATAGTGTATTTAGTATATTATTTAATAGTTTACTAAGTATATTAAAATATATTTAAGTTCACTAAATATAATAATAATTTAACTTGCTAAATAATTGTAATAAATTTTATGTATATTAAGCCAGTAAATTTACATATATAAGTATATTTTGCAGTTGTAACACCAAGCCAAAGTCATCGCCATCTAATTGATGCTAAATCCTAGTGACCCTCTAGGACAGGATAGAACTCCCCCTGCACGTTGCCAGGACTAACTATTCAATCAAGTAGAAAGCCCTATCTTTCTCCCCTGGGATTCCTGGTGGTTTCAAACTGTGGACTCTATAGGTTGCTGCACCCAGTCCACCAAGGAACCATTGCATCACCAGGGTTCCTTATCTCCCTTTAGGAGGCTAAATTTTTATCAGAATGATTTGATTTGTATATAGATTTCATAAAATTTGCAGATTGAAAAGTACATTTGCATACTAAACTTGTTCAACATTTCTGAATGTTTTCCAATAATGAAATCAGGTATCAGGTTTTATATTTAAACTAATTAACATTAAGCTAAACGAGGAATTCATTTCCTCACTCCTGCAGCCACATCTAGGGCTCAATACCACATGTGACTTCAAAAAAGATATAGAGACTGATTTTCACCCGGTGGAAGTTGTCACAGAGTAAAACTGTCCCATAGGGTTTGCTTGCCTGTAATCTCTTTATAGGAGAAGATTGCCAGATCTTTCTTCTTGGTGCTTGTGGGAGGGGCTAAACTATCAATCTTTTGGTTGCCATTGATTAGTAGTATGTGAGTCATCAAAACAAAACTAATCCCACTGTCATCCAGTCAATTCCTGCTCACAGAGACCACACAGAGCAGAGTGTGACTGCTCCATTGGGTTTCCAAACTGTAATCGTTACAGAAGTTGACTAGCAAATTTTTTCTCCCATACAGAGACTGGTGGATTAGAGGTGCCAAACTTCAGTGAACAACAAAACACTCTCACCATGATGCCACACGGGCACCATATAGTCAATGACTAATGAACAATGTATTGGCTAACCCAGGTCTAGAGGTGTAGCCTCCTGAAAGACCCTTATTAGCAAGCTCTGTAACACCACTGGTGTCTTTGGTGTGGAGGCAAACAGAGAAGGTGTTCTCTAGAGAACACAGATTGAGAATGGCAGAAATTGTAAGGAAGCTTTAGAAACACTGCAATTCTCCATGGGATCCTGGGGAACAGAAGGGAGGCATAAAAAGCAATTCCCATTCCTTCTCCTCCACTATCTAACAAGCTGTCTTCTCTCTGTGGGGGAAAAGAAGAGAAACAAAAGAAGTGGATTGGGGGTATATTTTGCCCAAATCTCATTACCTTCTCTCATGAGTAGGGGACACAAAGGACATTCACAAAGAATGAGAGAAAACCTGGTGGATGAGGGGAGCTGACAGGGAATGAGTGTGTGGAGAAAGCATGGCTGGGGAAGCTGAAAGGGAAGTGACATATTAATTGCCTACCTAGATCATCAAGAAAGGCAAGAACATGCTCAGCAAGGGTCAAGAATTCATGAGGGAGGCTGAAGGAATTAAGTACATGAAAAGAAAACATACAAGAAATAAAGCATAGGGGGAAAATCTTGAGTGTGAGAGTCACTGGAAGCCTGGTGGAGCAGTGTTTAAGTATTTTAAGTGCTTTCAATGTGAACACTTGAGAGAAATATGTGGGAGTTTGCTTCCGTACAGATCACCACTTAGAAACCTTCTAAGACAATGCTGCTCTGTCCTATCCCATCACTAAGAATCAGAATAGATTCTGTGGCAGTGGATCTAGTTTAATGGGTTTATAGGAACCACCCATCCGAGAAACAGAATCTCCAAGAAGTGGGCCAACTAGACTTAAAACACTAAAACACAGCCAATCATAGCAACAGAGGTAGGGAAATGCTTGTACTCTTCCTCTGAAAGATAAGGTCGGTGTGAAAAGAAAATAATCTGATTTTGCATCGGAAAGGATGCTAGTAACTTATTATCACCCTGGGCCTCTCTGTAGATGAGAACATGGGATTGTATCACAGTTCCACGTAGTGATGAGACAGACTAGAACCTTTGGGTTCAAGTTGACAGTTTGGTGCTCAGATAGTCTATATCTGCATTGTTCTCTCTCTTTTTTAAGTAGCACTTAATAATAAATCTACAAAGTATCAGGTCGAACCTTTTGTCTATGATGCTCCAATTAACAAATAGACTTGGTGTCTGGAATGAGATTGGGAGACTCATCCCTGGGGATCTTGTGCCGCTCTGCCCAACACAGCGGCCATTGCCTATATGAAGCTCCTGAGAACTCAGAATGTGGCTACATGGAATCGAGCTGTCATTGACACACAAATTGCACAGCAAATTACTGGTGGTTGTGATATGTTAAGTTGGTTCCAGCTCACATTGGCCCTACATGACAGAAAACTGATAGGCCTTTTCTCTCTTGTAGAGGCTGTTGGGTTTGAACCGCTGACTTTTCGATTAGTGGTCAAACCCTTAATCACTATGCCACTAGGCCTCCTTCAGACTTCTTAGACTTAACATAACAAAAATGATGTATTGTTACATTAATAAGTACGTTGGCATGAAATAGACTACTTTAAGATAGTTTTCCCATGCATTTTCTACATACAAAAATATTTTTGGATACATTGAAATATAAAATGTATTCTTAGAATGGATGCAAGGTATAAGAAAGAGTTTTAAAATGGTTACTAAAATTCAAAGTTACTAATGCGGCCTACTCTATTTTTATATTTGGGCATATTTGCATATGTGGCTTGATTCTATTTTACTGTGGGAAAATTAAATTAAAAAGGCGGCTGACATTTTATAGGCAGCCTGCTTCTTATGGCATAAATTAAACTCTTTGGCCCTCATAAGGTTTGAACATATCTCTAAGAGTCTCGAATTCAGGTTAATAAATAGCCTATGAAAATTAGCATCTTTTCACAAACCGTTAAAGAGAGAGAGAGAGAGAGAAATAGACCTTCCCACTTACACTATTCTTTATCCTCCTGATTGCTCAGGGAATTAAGGTGCTTGAAAACCCCAGTGTGTTTAGCCATAGCCATCCTCCATTTCTTCTCCACAACAGCATGGTGTCGTAATAAAGACCATGAAAAAGCATTTCAGAAAATAGCCTCCAATATGAAGCAGCAATCAATATACGTGGTGTATGCGATCAAGTTAGAGGGATGTGTAGGAAAGGCCCAAATATGTTTGGCCTGCTTAAACACATGCTTTCTGCTTGCCAGCCAACAAATCGCTTCTATATATTACATAAGACTAAATTAATACCTACACGAAGACAGTTTATTGTGGATGATGGATCATGGGTTTGTTACTCATACATCCAGAGCGGGGCCCTGGAAATCACATCATCATTGCAGTCCCAGGGTAAGAAATGATTGTCACATCCAGACATGTTTATCATGGAGAGAGAGGCCGATCCAGGCCCATCCACTTGCTGAGGGAATACGCCACCTCTCATGAGGAGTGCTCAGGAGGAAGAGCTGGTGTTGACTGGCAGATGCCAGCAATAATACGATGTTATAATAGATCCTCTCCAGGTGATAAGGAATAATTTGGCAATCTCCCATGATCTATATATTGTTATGTTTGGAGGCCAAGAGGAGAGTCTTATTGAACATCAGCACAGGCAAGCTGAATACTTTGGAGAGCAACAGTAATTTAATGATGTAAGAGGATTGGACCCAAATCCTAGAGACGCAAGTCCTAGTGCAAATGTAGGAGGTGAATGAAGGACAGATTAAACTGAAGGGATGGGACTTCTTGGCCGAGCTCCTGACAAACTGTCTGGCTGCATCAGCAAAAGTCGAGTGCAATCGATACTTATGAAACAACAATGCGGCCACAATCAGAGGCAGAGCAGGGCTGGAGTGCTATTACCATAAGTGGCTGAGTCATTGATGTGAATGTGTATGTCATTTTGCATATCATTTGCATGTTATTTGTTTCAGCCTTGCCAATAAATAAACACAATTTATCAACTTGCACAACCTACAGTGACCCTGGTAAGTACACATGGAAGAAAATAAACTGATCTGCAATGATTTACTTTTTTTTTAACAATTAAAAAAGAAATCTTTTAGGATCAAAGTAAGTTACTAACTTGAAAGCTATCACCGAGGTAGAATGCTTCCTGAGAACAAGTTTGCTTAATGACTTTCTATGGAAGGCATGGTGTGTTTGTTGATGTGCCTCTTACTAAGTTATACATATGTGGTGATATTTGTATGCATGTATCTTTGTATCTATCGTATTTATGGGGTGTATCATACCTGATAGACTACTAAGTATAAAATAATCTTAATAAGAATGGTCTAGTTTCCTAGATGACTTAAGAGGCTGAAAATTGGGACAACTTGTAATGGTCACTCACCCCAAACCCACTACCACAGAATGAAGTCTGACTTCCAGAGAGCTTTTGTAGGCTGGACATCTTCATGGCACAAATAAACTCATCTTTCCCTCCTTGGAGTGGCTGATGTACTTGAGCCCCCATCTTTGTCATTAACAGTCCAGCACTTAACCCAATGGGGACAACCAGGCTCCTTCCTTAGTACCACAGAGGTGATAATTCGTAGAATTGGATAGTAACTGTGATGGGTAGGTTTGTTATGTCAACATGGCCACAGAAGATTGGTGGGTCTGTTGTGATGGCACAGCCAATGAACACACTGGATGAATTGAAGGGCAGAGATAGGAAGGGCTCCTCGAGTCCTGCCCTCTCTTGTTTCGGGATCTTCGGACCAGAGAGCTGCCCTGTTGGTCCTGTGCCTCGACCTCCAAGCAACACTACCCGTGGGACACCTAATCGTGGACTGTGGAGCTGTGAGTTGAGGTTCCTTCAAGCCCTACTTCACCACGCTCCTGGGACATACATCTTTTGAGCTGGGGACTGTTGGAATCTGTCATCTGACTGTTTGCTGCCTGTGACCAGATAGCCTGAATTGCCCTACAGAGGACTACTCAGCAGCCCTCAAGACTTGAAGGACTGCCAGTCTTCTAGCTGTCTCAAGTCAGTTGCATCGAGCAATCTGTACTGCTTTATAGATAGTTAATTGTTTCTTTCTTATCTTATATACCTTTCTCTATATATAAATATATAAAAAGAATTACTAGAGTCCTGATTTTATTTCTCTAAGAGAACCCTGCCTGACACAGTAAGCTTAGTCTACTGGATGTCACCGCATAAGTTCTCAGTAACTTAACTATGGCACTAACCCTTAAAAATTGTTGAATTGTTGAAAATTACACAGGACTTATCCCAATAGAGCAGGATGAGAATTTTTTTTCTTCCAAGGGTACATCCAAGTTTTGTAGAGTCTGAGGCTGGTACTTTTTAGGGGACCCTTCTTGAGAAAAAGGATGGCAGCACTGTCATTATACTGTAAGATGCAAAAAAGGAATACTTATAATGAGAAAATATATCATGAAAAATCAAAATACCATACACATGATGAAGGATAAAAATAATGTAATATTTTGTAATTATCTGGTGGGCATATTTCTATAATTTTACCTGAAGCAGTCTACCTGCATACTGTCTTATTACCTCTAAATATGGCACTATTTTTTTTTAATCTTTTAAATGTTGACTGAAGAAAGATAATTCATTTCCAGCTTGGTTGATCAAAATTTGATTTTAATTATTGACATCAGCCACACAGGAAACATGCACCCTAAAAACATAGCCACTGTTTGTACTACTGCTACAGGTTTGTGCCCAATGATGGTTTTATGTAGAAAAATTAAGTACATTTCTGACATGAGTGCATTTTCTTTTTTTTTTTTTGACATGAGTGCATTTTCATCTTGATTAGGTACTGATGAGAATTGAATCTCCTGTTTATTGTCATCTGATTATTGAAGGAATTTCAGACCAGCTTCTGACTCTGTATATTTCAAACTTTTTCTCCTGCTGACCTCCACTAAGCACTAACTTTTGGTGTGGAGCACCACAAGGCCCATTTATTTATGTCCTACAACACACAGGCTGCATTTTTGGTTTGTATGTGTTGTATCAGCACAGATTGATGTAAGTCATTCTAGTAGTGTAATGTCTAGCTGTGGCAGTCATGCACTCATGTGTCAATTGCACGATTGGGGACGTGTAGAGGTGGAGTCTAGCCTGTCAATCTGGAGATAGCAAATGGGGCCTCTGTGTGGGGATGGCTTTCTCCTGAGAATTCTGGGAAGTCTTGTGATATTTCCCAATTGGAGAAGAGAGACTTGACTCAGTCTCTGGAAGTCAGTCTACTGGCAAGAGAAGATGGTGGCATACTGATGGATTCTGAGTCCTGGAACCTGGAGGAGACAGAGGAGAAGCTACATGGGCTTGCCCTGATAGAACCACAGAGAGATTCCTGCCAGTGCTGAGATGCTTCTGCCACCAATGGATGCTGCTAGTGGACCTTGAGCCCTGGAAATGGGGAGCCATGTGGATGGGATGCTTTTGCTGCTGCTGGATAAACAAGACTCTGCACCCACTGGCCTGTGATTGTCCTGGTGTCATTGCACATGCTTCATAAATTGGAAGGAGACTTTATAGACTGATGTCAGACATATGGGCTAATATCAGACTAAGGATGTTGGACAGGACTGAGCTGAGCTTCTTTCTCAATGTTCCATTTCTCTTGTATATGAACCTTTCCATTATAGCCATGTGCATATTTATGAATTTGTTTCTCTAGTCTATGCAGACTAACACACTAACAATACCATTACAATTTTTGGAGGGGACTGCAAGATGTTTAATTCAATTACACTAACACCAAATTAGACAATCTACATTCTCAACCTTTCAAATCCCCTATCTGGCCACAGTCAGTGCAAAGTCACATGACAGGAAGGGGAATCGCATATGAGCAGAAGACAAAATAGAATGTATGGAGTGAGCTTGAGATAGCTCGTCTTTGCTAATTTGAGACCCCTATGGTGGAGGTAAAATGGGATCTCTGCTGGTCTACTAGTGTGTTATACATAGATTTCTAACCACAAGCTCAGCAGTTTGAAATCACCAAGCCTCTCTAAGGGAGAAAGGTGAAACTTTCAAGTCCCCCAAATATTTATTATCTCATGAATTCTCAGGGGCAGTTCTACTCTGTCTTATGAGGTTGTTATGAGTGACAATTGGCTATGTGGTAGTGAAGTTTGATGGTGAGGTGAACACAGAATTCTTTTCAGGGTTTTGTAAGGGAAGGAGGGACCCTGAAGGGTAAATTTCATTAGCTTTGTGCTATATGTATTCAAGTATTCACCATCTGAAAATCTTCATACATGGTGGCTATAGACTCTGTTGTGGTAGTTATATAATCATTTGTTAATTTGAGGATTAAGAATAGGAGTGGGGTTTAGCCTGTCAATCTGGAGATAGACACTGGGCCCTCTGTGTGGGCATGGCGTTCTCCTGAGAATTCTGGTAAACCTTATGGTATTTCCTCCTTGGAAGCTGGAAATACTCTTGTTTTGCTCACTTCCCACAAGATATCCCTGAAAAGAAGCCACATGGATGCAAGCAGACCTCTGAAGCCAGAGAAGCAATAGAGAGACCCCTTGCAGCGCAGAGACACTTACAGCACCTAATGGGTCGCTTCAAATTTTGGAGGCAACGTATCCATCGCTTGGATGGTCTACATCGACTTATTTATCAAGTGCCACAAAAAGCCTCCAATTCGGAGTGGGGCCCAGAACAAGAAAAGGCTCTGCAACAGGTTCAGGCTGCTGTGCATGCTGCTTTCCCACTGGGACAACATGATCCAGCTGACCCAATGGTGTTCAGGTGTCAGTTGTAGATACAGATGCAGTGTGGAGTCTGACAGACCTCTCTTGGTGAGTCACAGTGTAGTCCATTGGGAGAGTTCCTCAACATTTAACTGTTCTTGTTTATAAACCCTTTTCTTATTCATTTATGTAAGTTTATGAATCTGTTTCTGTGGTCTACCCAGACAAAAACACCTGCCAATCACAGAACTGACTGCCTCTACCACCACCGATGTGGGCCTCATTGTCCAGTCCCTTTCCTCCATTCTTCATGGCCCATGCTGCAAAACCACAGGCCATAATCTGTGACTGTGGATCATTTCCTTTTAATAGTCGTGCTACAGAAGCAGAGGCAAGCTCTAGGAAGCAAAGGCATAGGTAGGGAGATTAACAGTTATGCACTTATGCAAATACACTAATCCATAGCAATAGTGGTATCGGCCTGTACACATATATTTATAAGACAATACACTTAAGGTGCAGAAGGGCCTTGGGCCCACAATACATGAACACTTTGTTCTAAAAAAGTGGCCTTCTCTGATGCTCACCCCACCCTACACACAGGATCACTGAAGACAAAATGAGTGCATAATCAGATGTGGTGAAGGCAAAGAATGATGCCTGGCTATTAAAAGATACAGTGTCTGGGGTCTTAAAGGCTTAAAGTTAAATAAATATCCATCCAATAGTGAAGCAACAAATCCACATGGAAGAAGCATATGAGCCAGTAGGATAATGAGGTATCATCCAGACCTAATGAGGTATCATCCAGACCAATGGCCATCAGAAGATTCACCACAAACAGTAAATAAACAAATAAAAATGTCTTGGTGACAATGGAGGGGGATTGGAGGAGAGACCCAAACCCTATATATGGAAAATGGAGCATCACCCTACTGAGGGGTCACAGGGAGGAGGGGAGTCAATCAGGGTGCAGTAGAGTAATGAGTCACACAAAATACCTCTGATCGCTGGAGGTCCTTCATCCCCAGCTATCACGACCTCAGTGTTGCCTCCCAATCTAGACTAGATGGAGGCATGCACATAGGTACAGGCAAGAGATAAAATTCACAACACATGGATCCCAGGTACAGGAATGGGAATAGATACATAAGGGGAGGAGAAAGGTGAGGAGAGGTGGGTAGGAGAGGAACACCAATCTTAATGAATTGCACACAACCATACACCCCCAGTCAGGGGGAAGAACAAGAGAAACAAGAGGAGATGGGATCCAGCAGTTGGTGTAAGATTTGAAATAATTAATAATCTATGTAATCTATCAGGGGCCCACGAGGGTTGGGGTGGGACAAGGGAGAACACGTGAGTTTGATCCCAAGGGTTCAATGAAAAATAAATTTCTAGAAAAAAGTGATGGAATATATGTATGGATATGTTGGACACAATTTATGTATGGTTTGTAACGAGAGTTGTAAGAACCCCAGTAAAACGATTAAAAAAATAAAAAGAGTTCTCCTCCATTCAAGTCCACGCTAACTCTATTTATCAACTTTTCATCAAGGATTCTAAAATGTTATGCATATCATGTCCCACACATAGACTCGATATGTTTTGCTCACCTTTCTTGTTAATAAGTATGTCTTTAGAACTAGGGATGAAATAAATGCAGAAGAGAAAGAAGACTTGTGCTCAGTGCTTTGCGATTTTTCTGTGATTAATAAAATTAAAGGAATTAATACTTCATTGCTATATTCCTAGTTCAGTGTTGGCAGTGCTTCCTGTTGGGCTGCAGTTTGGCAGTTTGTAAGCATCAGGAGCTCCTCCAATGAAAGACTGAGTTTTCTCCTCCAGTTACCAGCTACAGTCTTGGAACCTCGTAGCGGCCACTCCACCCTAGGAGTTGGCATTGACTCGCTGAGTTTGTTAGTTTTTCTAAATATTGCTTATACTCTCTTGAGTAGATTTGTTATAACTTCACAACTATCTTCGTGTGAGCCGGCATCTCACCCATTCTACTCGCAGGGCTCAGGTATCTCTGAGCTCTTTAATGACTCCCTAGTCTTCCATCAGTTAACAATACAGCTGTTGGGTTTCTTCAAGCTCCCCCAGTTCTAAGTGCCACAAAGCAGTTTAGTCAGTGCAATGGCTTCCAATCTGTAAGGAGTACTTCTCCATGTGTTGTTGTTGTTGTTGCTGATGTTGTTGCTGTTGTTGTTGTTTACAGGTGGCCTCCAGTTGGCTCTGACTCACAGCTACCCAAGGAGATACTGCCCCATCCTGTGCCATCTTAACAATTGTTCGTAGGATTGAGTCCATAGTTGCAGTCACTGTGTTGATCCATCTTCCATGTCTGGGCATTTAAAATGCAATGATTTGGAATCTATGTCTTTCTCTATATCTATACATATATATTCCAAATAACTGCATATATCTATGAGAGAGAGAGAGAGAAGAAGAAAGAATACATATACCCCCCTAGGAAAAGGAGTTGATTTTTCTGTGACTTGGGATAGCTGGTTCTGAAGAAGGCACTGACCAATGTGAATTTAAGCTTGTGCTTCGGGCTTTGTGAAAAAAAAATGGGTTTGCACTCTTGTGGGGAGGAAATGTGTGGCCATCGTTCTTCTGGCTGGCACTGCAAGTTGGCTTCATTTTAAAAATAGTGCTAGGGCGGGAGGAAAAAACTGTAATGTATTCTTAAAATGTTTATATGTCAGCAAAATCCCGAAAACCATTCAATAGATTAATCCTCCTGCTGACTTAAAAAGGATGGATTTCCAGCTATAACTGAGATTGGGAAAAATTGATTTCCATGTTCCTTGTGACTGAATAAGATAAAAGTCCCTGCTCTAGAAAGCTTCTCCCAACTCAGATCCCAACTTCTGGAGGGTTGGCTAATTGAAAAGTCACTCTGAATACTAGTTCGGACCTTTCCAGGAGATCTGGAGAAAGAATCAAGGGCAGACTGTCCATTTTTCAAGAATGATTTCCAGAATGTTGTTTGTTCTGCCACTGCCGGGCAAGTGCAGTCAAAGGTGAAAATGCTTGCTCTCTTCTTCCTTCGAATACTGTCTTATCCTGCTCTTCTTTGGCCTCCTCACTCTCCATTTTTCACCTTCTATTACTTCCTAGGGATGCTTTTCTGTGGAGACCATTTCCAAATGAATGGATCACCTCATCAAAACACTCTTGTTCAAACACTAAGTGGTGGTAAACCAGATTGCATTTCTGTGAACTCAATTGACCCAATTAAAAATAAGCCCTTGCATCAGTGCATGGTTTTCCAGTCAACAAAAGCATGCCACATACTTTACCTCATGTAATTCTCATATGATTCCTGTGACAGGTGAATTATTCTCTACTGAAAAAAAACTTAGTCTTGGATGCCTTGCAAATGCCATAAAGCCAGTAACTTCCCAAACTGGGACAAGATCCCATTTCTGATTTGATAGGTTCCCACCTAGTTGCAGAAGATCCTTATGTAATTAAGACCTCATTTAATTGCAGTAGTAGTAACCCACTGACCCACTGATTCATTCATTTTATAAATATTTAGAGTGCCTGCTAATTACCGGTTTTATTTTAAATCGTTGTGAATTATATAGACAAGATCTCTGTTCTCAAAGAGCTTATCTTCCTCTGAAATAGTTGACTTCAATATAGATCTTAAGTACTACAGCTTATTTTAAAACAAATTCTTCAGGACATGAAGTCTGAATCAACCTTCACATCTGTATATCACTTGAATTGTAGAGCAATTTTAACAGGAACTTGGTAAAAAGTTTAAAAGACCAATCTTGTGGGCTACATGAACTTCATGGGTCTAAGTACTGTCAGAGCTGTTTATCTTGTTTAATGATCTCTTTTGTCTGTCTCTGTCATCCTTTCATGTGCTTTTTCCTTCTTTTAATTTAAAATTGTATTCTTTTCTTGGTCCTTGCTTCATCATCTGGCATTCATTCTATGTCACTCTTCTAATGAAATAGTTGGTCACATCATCTTGGATTAATCGGATGATTCAATTTTCCTGGGAAAACAAAAGAATCTCAGAACCACTTAGTTGTATTTTATAAGGTATTTCATCAAAAGGTTCTGAAGAACTTGAACTCCAAACACTCATGGACCTATCTGCATAGGCTAAAGAATTCAACAGCAATGATTAACCTTGATTTAACAACAATAACAATAACAAATGTAAGTGGTGTGCTAGAAACCCTTTCAAGAGTTTTGCATATATTAATTAAATCTTTTAAAATAAGTTATGAGGTGTGTGCTATTTTAATTCCCACTTGGCAGATGAAACTGAAATACAGAAAAAAGTAACTTGACTGGATTAGTCATACATTGTGGGAAAGTCTGGATTCAAACCTAAATCTTTATTTGCAGAGTCCATGAACTATGGATCTCATAAAACTGTGAAATAGCAAGTAAGTCGACATCATTAACAAACGGCATTTAAACTGTCTCTCAGCCATCCTGATGGCTCAGGTTTGGAGTTCACTGTAGCTTTGTGCTGGCAGTCCTATGAAGTGGCATCAACCCCGCGTCAGGAAGTGAGAGTGAGTGAGAGAGGGACTTTGAGTGGGGACCTGGTCAATATACTGACGCTTCCAGAACTAGTCAACTGTGGGGAAGTGGGACATTAAACCCTGCAGGGACCCGTATCCAGCGATTGCCCAATTGCCATTGCAGGTTAAGCCTTGCGTGCATGTGCATAGTCTGTACATGTGATGGGAAAGAGTGCTGATGAGTGCTACTAGGGGAGAGGAAGAAGTGTTGGGCGTGGTTATTTGGGAGTGGGTAGTGTAGTGACAAGGTTTGCTCAAAAAAAGGAAGAGTCATGATTTAGGCCAGGGGTCCTAAAACTTTTTAATCAGGGCATCAGTTCACTGTCCCTCAGACCACGGGAGGACAGGATGCTAGTTAAAAATAAAATTATGGACAAATTTACTGTGGTCCCAGGATGTTAAGCAGGACAGCAGCAGTGGTTAAAAACAGATAAATATCCTCGGCGGGCCGGCACGTGGTCTGTGGGTCATAGTTTGAGGACTCCTGATTTAGTTGATTCACTATTCTCAAGATGGGATTTTTTACCTCAACTGACAGTTACTGTCTCAGAAACTCACAGAGGCAGCTCTACCCTACCCTCTAGGGCCACTTTGAGTCATGAATGACTCAAAGGCATTGAGTGAGACCAAAGAGTCCATCATAAACTTAGGTTCCCACTTAATGACGTTTTATACAAATTGATTTCAGTCTTCACAATTTGTCAGCCAGCTCATTATGAGGGGGGCTTCAAATGGTTTGTAGAAAAAAATGACATCATCTTGTCATTCTTTTTTCCCCTAACCTTTTTGAAGTCCCCTCCTGTTTCCATTCTGTGAGTTCTGCATCCATCTAGCTAACCTCTCTTCTCGTCCTTACCTTCTCATTTTAATTTATGTGTAAAAGACGACTGTTGGGCCTCCTATTTTTATTATTCATGGCACAGTATTCCAAAGAGATCATGCTTACTTAATTAACCAATCAATGAATTGATTGAAAAGTAGGTAGCTTCCAGGAGTAGCTTCTGTGCCAAGTTCTCAAAGGGTTGCTTCTCTGTTTTTTTTTTTTTTCGGGTGATGTGATCAGTGGGGAGATGGTCTCACAATGATAGGGATCTGGGCTGTGTGTGTGTCTGTGTCTGTTTGTAGGGAGTTGGGAGTCAGGGATGGGTCTATGGGTGGGTGGATGAGCACAAAGAGAAGCAGGTGACAGAGAAATCCCAGAAGTGCACTTCACTCCTCCTCTCTCAGTGCTGCCCCCTAACCCCCACCCCCACTTCTTCTTCAACCCCCAATCTCCACGAAGTTGCAACAGAAATTGAAATGGCTAAAGTTATGGAGAGACCTTCCCCCCATCTGAAACAGAGTGTAAAATCACACTCAGGTTCCCTATATAAATCTATTTTTAAGATGATTACAGGGTTTCCATAGCCGTTCTAGCATCAACTGCTGGTTTTGTTTCCTTGTCGTCAGTAAACTGTTGGCAGGATAGTGCGCCAGAGGTATACTTTTTAAAGGGTATAATTGCACGGCACAGAAATTATCACTTTCTCGACAACGGGTTTCATTGGTCTCTCTCCCTCTGAGAATCCGGTTTGGAAGGTTGGCTTGTCAGTCCCTCCAAGCACACACTGCATTGTGGGCGTTGGTCTCCCGGCACATCATGCTGGCAACCACTAGGCAGAGGGTAGCAATTAAACCACACAATAGGCATCAAGGGATGAGGAGAAGACACTGTGTTTAAAATAAACGAACACAAGAAGCACACAGCCAGCTTCCCGAGGAAGGCTATCTGAGGAGTGCTGCGAGCCAAGATTGGGCAGACTTTGCAAAGCAAGCTGGGAAATCCCCCATGGTGCCAAGCCATTAGACAGCAGCAGCTGAGGCTGCATCCTTCCCAAGTATCTACCGTCGGGCCTTTTCCTCTGGGGCGAACTTTCTCGGGGGCTACAGAAACCAAGGAACGAGGCTTTGTAGAGCTCTGCTCTTTTCCCTGCCAGGGCCCAGAGGTTATGCAAATTTAGATGGATCTGGCAGCTATTTTTTAAAAAGAGCTAATACTGGCAGGCAACAGAGCTTTAGTTCACCCTCAGAATTAGAGGATGCATCAGGCAGAAGTCAGCCTCTGAAATGAAAGCAAATAAGCACCAGCGTGCAATAGGTAAAAATTATCTATTGGCAGAAGTAACTGACTCTCATGAGGTAGTTGATAAATGTGGTAATGATGAAACTAAAATACTCCCTGGTCTCCATCTCAGAGAACCAAGACAAGCCTCTTTCCAGGCAAGAGACCCCAGTGTTTCTCATTGTAATCAAGACGACCAGCATGGTGCCTCCGTACTGAAAGGCAACTGGTCTTCAAAAAACAAAAGCTTATAAAATAATAACCAGGATAGTAGATAATGACTCAGAGCGACTAGAATAAAAAGAACTGCAGAGCAAGAGTAAAGTACGATTACAATAGCGTTCCTTGCTTGAGGGAAAGCATTTTGGATGACAACGGAAATATCCACAGAGAGAAAGTCATTTCAAGTGGTTTCTTTAACTTGCTAATAAATAGACATGAAAACAAAACAAACACACACAAAACAGAACAAAATAAAACAAAGCATCTAGCATCTCTCATTTCAAATTAATTCTCACCAAGACATTTTTTTTTTTAATCTGTCACTTGAAGTCTGAGTGGCCGGATCCACCAGAAGAGAGTCATGATAATATTTATTAACTCTGTCTTCCGACTAACATGTGTAAGTACTCCATGTTCTGGGGATGCTGATTACAGGGTACTAAGAATGGCTACAAAGGTTCCCAAGGGGTTCACAGTATAGTTTGGCAAACAGTTACCTAATGATGTAAAGATCATATGAAGAGACAGCATCTAATACAGGGCTATGTACAGACAGCACTGATGGGGAGGGGAGAAAGGGATGTTCCACAGTCAGAGTGACGAGGTGTCTGGAGGCCGCACTGACTGAGGAGAGGCCTCAATTTATCTTTCAGATATGAGGGTGGGTCGTAGAAATAGAGGACTTGGGGTAAATTCACATTGACACTTGGTTTAAAACAGGTATGAGAGAGCATATGTAAAGCAGATGGGCAGCATAAAGCAAACATTGGAGAGCATGGTGACTTTGGGGAAAACTGGAGCGTCATAATAATGTTGGGTGTGAGAAGAGGTGTGCAAAGAGATGAGATATAAAGAGGTTATATCAAGAAGTGACTCATTAGCAATTTGGATTTTTCCTGTAGGCAGTGGGGAATCTATTGAAAGAAGGGGGTAAATGGCTAAGCAGGGGAGGCAAGGGATAGAATTTGCAATTTAAATGAAATTTCCATAAAATCTCTCACTTCAAATGAATTGATAATCTTATGTGTGGGCTTTGTAAATGCAAATTTCTCACTTTTCTTGAGTCTAAGAACTTGATAATCTTAAGGTAGACAGGTAATATTGAGTTTCTATGCTTCATATTTAGGGCTGGACTCGATCTATGACAACTCTATCAAGTTGTCACCTCTTCAGCTGGTATCTGGTCTCTTTGACCTCTACCAAAACTTGGATGGCAAATGGAAATCTCCAATTAAACACGGGGAATGTCGTGAGATACCAGTAATAGCTGATGGTGTGGGATCTGTCAGTGGTTGAGTTTCACCAACTTCCTTTTCTCCAAGTGCAAGCCTTCCTATTTTCTGATCCTTTAAATGGCTTTTTCTAGAATAGCATTTAGGTCTATAAATAATAAATTGTCATTTCCTTCAAATGAATAAGACGGATGGTCAAAATTTTGCTGTAAATCTTTGCCAAGGTCTTTTAGCAACTGGTCTAGCCCCAGCTGTGAGATGGTCTACCCTTGTTTATTTTTTAAGTAAATTTATAAATTGTCCTTCTCCTCAGGGTGAACAGCATCTGATATAAGATTAAACTCAATTTTCTCGAGTGATGGTAAAGGTGGCATGTTTTTTTCTTAGGTCTACCATCACAAAGTAGCACAAGTCTGTGGCCCATGAGAAGAGAGATGAATTGTTCTACAGTTCTGGAGGCAAGGAGCATCAAAGGAAGGTATTCCCTTGTTGATTCCTTCTTAGAGTTTGGAGAAAAAACCTGTTACATGCCTCTTTTCCAGCTGCTGGTACTGGCTGATAATTCTTGCCATTTGTTGGCTTCCAGATTACTCCAATCTTTGCCTCTATTTTCACATGGTCATCCACCATCTCCCCTTTTCTTAAGAATGCACAGGGATCAAAACAATCCATCTGTATGATCTCATGCTAATTTAACAACTTTTAAGACCCTGGTTCTATACCAGGCCACTCTTACAGGTACCAGGGGTTAATATTCCAATATATTCATCTGAAGGATACAATTAAACCTAAAACAAGTTGCACACAAGATCAGCTATACAAGTAAAATCTGTTTCAAGCACAGACCAAAATTTATGAATTAAGTAAAATAAGATTTATTAGACAGTTACTAAATACCTAACACCAAGCATCTCTGTTTGTTGTATGTTGTGGCTATTTCTCTGATGCTAGAGACTTTGCCACTGGTATTTCAGACACCAGTAGGTTTACCTATGGTGAATATAGTTTCCAAGGAGCTTCTAGATTAAGACAGACTAGAAAGAAAAGCTGGATTTCTACTTCTGGATCTTGCCATTGGAAGTCCTGTGAATCCCAATAGAATGTTGTCTCTTGCCATGAGGAAAGGAGCCCTGGTGGCATAAGGGGTTGCATAGCTGGTTTCTGATGGAAAAATCAGTAGTGGGGATTCATCAGCTGCTCCTTGGGAGAGAGTTGAAGTATCTGCTTCCATTAAGATGTTTCCAAAGGGACAGTACTACTTTGTCTGAGGGGGCCACTGCGAGTCAGAAACAAATCAGTGACAGTGAGTTTGGTTTGATTAGGACCTGCAGGGAGAAAATCCACACAGGCCACACACCCTGACAGCATAAAGTGGCTGCAACAGGGGACTTTTGCATTCCAGTGATCAGCAAGGATTGGGCAGTGCTTTGCTTTGCTGTACGTGGAGCAGCTGGGAATTGGAGCTGGGAGTAGCTGGCAACTGACAGCCGCAACAACAAATACTTCTGTAAGAAAGCAAACAAATAGTATGAGACATGATAAAGGGGCTCAAGGCTACGAGTATGTCTGAAACTCAGAGGCCAGTACAAACTGGACGCGTTACAAGCTCCAGGTGGAGAGAGTTAAGTTCTGGGTGGAGGGTGGTGGTAAGGGAGTAGGGAGCAGAAAGAAGGCAGCCAGACCTGCAGAAGGGTCTTGAAGAGGGTGTGGAATTTAGATAAAGAGAAGGACCTATGAGAGCAACTTCCACCAAGATCCAGCAGAAATATACATTGTTTTCTGAGAATAGGGAAGACAGTTGGCCTGAAGTAGCAGGAGGGAAGGAAGGTCCCGATGAAGAGGCCACTGCTGTTCCAGTCAGAAGGGGCATGGACGGCAGCAAGTAGTGTCATTATCTAGCCACGGTATCCTGGGATGTGCAGTATGTCATGTTTCCACAGTCTCCCCAGCCTTATCTTCACGTAGGATTCGGTGTCCCGTCCTTAGTCGAATGTGTGCAGACAGGGCACCTCTCTCAGCAGGAGGTATTCTCAGCACCTGCTGTTGAGCTCAGTCTCTAACTTGCCGTTTGAGTGGCAGGAAAGAAGCTCACACCAAAAATAGAGTCTCAATTGTACCTCATGAACACCCCAGCCACGTCAGAATCAGAATCCTGCACGACAGAGTGCACAGGGGAATGGGGTATGGAACTACACAGAACTGAAGAGTCAGCAGGGAGCCGCAGAGAGCATTTAGTCAACCTTCTCATTTTACAGATGAGGAAACAAAGACCCCCAGAGAAGGTTAGTGATCTGCTGGAAGTCACACAGTAAAGCAAGTGACAGAATGAGGACTAATGCCTGGTTCTCGTGGCTTGTGACTGAGTCTTCTTTGCACTGTTCCACACTGGCGTTTCATCTTAAATTAAAGCACTATAGCTAGACAAGGTGTGCTCCCTCCTTGCCAAAGCTCTGCTTCCATAGCTGAGTATCCCTCTAACTTGAGATCACTTTGATATTGCATTCACTTAATTATTGTCATGTTAAACCCACATAGACGCAACTTAGCATCAAGATCTGCATTCAGCATCAACTTTCAGGAGAGAGACTGAGAATTGGGATCAATCTACAGCTGACTCCTATGAGGTGTAAGTCAGACATTCCTCCACTCTCCAATTCTTTTGTTTGTTTTTTTTAAACATTTCTGACACAAGCTATTGTCCTCGTGGCACTCTCTACTTCTCTAAGGGGGCTGTCACACCCATTCATTGCAGTGCCCCGAATGCCTCACAACCCATACCCGTGGTGGTTCTGAGACTCACTGGGGAAGTGACAGGATCTACCCGAGGACTAGGATCAATTTGAAAGGAACAGAGTCTAACTCAAGAGGTAGGATACCATTTCCATATCAGGAAAGCTTCCAATCAGGATAGCACTCCACTCCATGGATAACCTACAGGCTAGTCCTTCTCTCAGCCACACCGGCTGATGGACCCTTTCTTAGATGAGCCAGCAGGCAGGCCTTTCTGTCAGGTGTGATTTTTAGACAGACCCAAGGATATTTTTCTAGGTCTCTGCTCAACTTGGGAAAGTGTGATAGCACTTCAACTCTGCTGTCAAGTCCCTGAAAGCACCCCCACTCTGCTCAAAAGTCCCATGCCCAAAGGTGCTGAGCTCATACTGGAAGCCATCAAGCCCACTGAAGCCATGTCACTCATAGGTCTGTAAGCACCACTGCATTCCTCTGTAGACCCCGTGGTTCTCACAGCTCTTCCTGCTGCTGCCATTTCTGTAGTCCCGGGCTCGCCTATGTCTCCTGCTGTTTCTCACCATCCTACTCTCTTCAGTGTTATCATACTCTTTCTGGGTATAGTAGATTCTTAGCTCAGACACCTGGAGTCTATAGGAAACACTACACTCCAGCCTCTTCATTGTGATAGTGAGGTCCTCATCAACCTCTATGGGATTGATTCTCTTATTCAGATATAATCTTTATCTAGATGGGGCCACGAGTTAACCAATCCTGTCTATTGCACATAGTCACTTACTTTGCATAGTAATTGGCCACAGATCACATGGTCATTTTTGGTAGTTGTTTTGTTTGTTTGTTTGTTTTTTCAGGGAGTTGTATACACTGCATCTGCAAGGTATTCTGATCAATCGTTTTGCAAAACTTTGGTACAGTCCATGATTTTTTGGGGGGCAGAGTTACAAGGCCACTAATGAGTGTAAGCAAAGCTCACCACAAGACATGGCCCCCGTTTAGTTGGTTCTGAATGCTATCCTTTTACATGTATTTCAAACTGTTTTCATATGCATTTCCTGTTGGACTCCCCAAAGATTTTATAAGGTATACAGCCAATGTTGTGTTTGGTTTTGTTGTGGCACCAGTGTAGAAATGAGACATAGAGAGATTTAGCGAGTTTCTCAATGTCACACACCCAAAAGCCCAAGATTCCTTCATGTGATACAAGAAAATCAATGAGAAGAAAGCATAGTTAGCTATGGCCTACATGACGCCAGTTGCATCACAAAGTTTATATTTGGTCAAGCTCTGTTTGTTGTTGCTGTCTATAAAGAGCTCGCTAGAGTCTCAAAGCAGCCCTGTGTCGATGTCTGCAAACCTTGGCAGCCATTGGTGAGGAGTTGCCAGTCTTGATCATGCTGCTCCACCTTATTTGACTCCCGAGAAGGAAAAGTCCAAGGCTGATGGGAAAGGACAGGATCCGTCATTGCATTGATGTGCCTGGGGTGAAACAGATTCAAATAGACACCATCTCTCTCTGGAGACAATTAGAAAACAGAGCGGGGGTCCATTTGCTACATCTTTCTCTTTGTTTCAAACGTGGCTGTTTAAATTTGAATTGAATGTGTTTGGGGATTTTCTACAAAGGGAGCCACTTGGAAGGCTGCCGGTTCTTGTTTCAGTCATGTTTTATTATTGAGAAGAGGAACACCCAGAGGAACTTCAGAGCGCAGGCACAGCAAAAACGAGGAGGGGCGGATGCACACGCCGATCTGTGGGTCGGGACGTTCAAACTTGCATGTGCTGGCCCTGACGAGAGATGGAAATTTAGTTCTCAGGAGGAAGACCTTAAAGTCTTTATGTGGACATCACCGTAAAGGAGAAATAGAAGTGATGGTAAAGAAAGGTGTATCCTTAAGACAGGAGCTCTGATAGTGCAGTGGTTACCACTGGGCCAGGTCCGCCCAGACGCCAGTTCAAATCCCCAGCCGCTCTGCAGGAGAAAGGCTAGATTTTCCACTCCAGTAAACAGTTACAGTCTCAGAAACCCACAGGGTTCCCTCAGAGTCAGGATTGGCACCATGGCAGCGAGTTTAGTTTGTTTCGATTTTATCCGTTTGAAGCACTCACGGATGCCTTGGAGTGACTTCAGTACAATCAGAATGAAGTTCTATTCATGGAAACACGACATAGTCTCATAGTGATGAGAAACCCATGATCTAATTCACGTCTATGAACTGCCAAACAAACGGTACAGAACAGTGTGCAGGGCTGCACTGAAGAAGGTATGCCAGCCCCTCCTGAGTTTAGAAACAGGAGGGAGTATTGACTTTAAAGAAGGGGGAACTGGAGTGCTGGAGGAGGTAGCAGTTATAGAAGATAAGAGCCCTTGTGATAAAAAAAGACCCCAATACAATGACCGAAAAGAAGGTAAGAGTTGGGAATTATAGAGGGAAAAATAAGTGGATGAAAGGTTTCTCCCACTTTCTCACTGTCCCAGTCTTTGTCCTCTCAAAACAAAAGCTACTCATCAGTCTCTTAGTGTATGAACTTTCATCAGGTAGAATGATGATAATTGTATAACTTTATATAAAATGTGTTTTATAATTCCTAAATATGATATCTCTTATAATAGTCACTTATAATAGCTATATAACTTTATATAATTTCAGTGTAACCTTATACACATGCCAGGATTTCTGGGGCTTTAAATACAGTGATGCTTAGTGGAACTTTTTGGAAATGGATTCCCAAGCTGTGAGAAAGTGTTAGCAATCATCTTTGTGTAACTTTCACACAAGGTATCTGGTTGGAAGTGGGCTTTTCAATTTTGCTGGGACAGGACCATCCCAGTAAGAGGGAGGCTTCATCATTTCATTACCACATTGTGTCTTTTTCCCAGGAAGAACTCAGGTTGGGCCAGGTTTAGCCAAATCTAGTGATAGGTGTTAACCCTTGGAATGTGATTTTAATAGTGAATAGGTATTTATAATTAATGTGCAATAACTCAATTATGCACATCTCTTTAAATTTAATAGGCCCAGTTAAGGTAAGATCATTAAGCACCCAATTGAATGTTAAACACATATATTTGAGGTTTAACGACTGTGCAGCAGATGCAAGATGGATTATGGGATTGTTAAAGGGCATTAAGAAAGTTGTTAATATTGGGGGGTATTTAATTAATGTTTTAAACAATCTAGTCTTTGAAATCTGCCCCAAATGCCATGTGAAACCTGCTCAGAGAGCAGGAGCATAATTGACAGCGTTACTCTTTTAAACCAAACCACACTGAAGGAGAACACAACAAAACAGCCCTCTAATTAGCGTGAGAAATGACAACAACACAACAAAAACCACTGAGTGTCTCCAATGACAGGTGCAGCAAATAACAAGGCTGATGAAAGATTTTGCAATTAAAGATTCTGCTATGAAGATTAATGGAGTATTATCCTAAATTAATGTAAGGCGGGTTATCAGAGACAAGTTTCTGCCTTACAAGCTTCCTTCCCTTTCTACTGCTCTCTCCTTAATTTGTTCCCGGGCCTCTGACTGCTCTGTACTGTGCCCCTGTGTCCAAAGCACTTGGCTGACAGCTTCTCCACTCTTTTTTCCCCTCCTGATCCTCCCATGCTCTGCTTTTCCTCCTCTCACTTCTCTTTCATTTACAAGGTCAAAATAAAGTGACTCCACCCTGATTCTCGATGTGCCATGTCCTATGTCCAGCGTCGCGCTAGGTCTCCCTATTTGGCATCAAGGGGATTGTTTAAATTACAAATTGGCCCACTTGAAATACACATTTGTAGTGTCTGAGATGTCCTTCTTATTTAATTTCCTTTTTATTGGGGCATTTTTTGTTGTTGTCATGGATTCACCATTCATTCTCCCAATAAATATTTATTGAGTGTCTACTATGTGCCAAGCTGTGTTCTGAGCATTAAAGACAGAGCAGTAAATAAAATAAGCAAAATCTCTATATTGGTGAAGATTCATTCTAGTTCAGGGAAACAGAAAGTATACACACCCATGGGAGTAGAATTAGTAGTGGTAGACTCCATAGAATATAACAAAGTAGAGATGCAAGAAAGGAAATAGAAAGGATGGGTGTGTTATTATTGTAAATAGAGGGGTCACAGAAGACTACCAGTGGAGTGGCATTTAAGCAGAGATCTGAAGGAGGTGAGATAGGGATGATAAGAAGGCTAGGATGGCTTAAAGAGAGGATGTCTAAATTACATAACACCTTATTGGGAGTTAAAGACTGATCTTTACTCTTGGCCACATGAAAAGTAATTGAGGGGTTTTGAGCACAGAAGAGATATCAGCAATATAAGTGCTAAAATGATATCACTGCCTGCTGGGTTGGGAATACACTGTTGTGGACATGGAGATAAAGTAAGGAGGGCAATTAGACACTATGAGGGGCACCCACCCAGCTGTAAAAAATACAAAACTGGGCTGGACAGAGCATAGCTTTCATAATACACAGTTTTCCCACTAGGAGAACAGCTAACAACCCACTCTGAGTTTGTGCACACAGTGGTGCAGCCTGGGAAGTTTCTCTCTGGTCAGAGTGATTTTTTTTTTGTAAGAGCAGTTTTGCTCAAACCTTGTGTGTGTGTGTGTGTGTGTGTGTGTGTGTGTTGTGATGGCTGGTTTAAGAGAACAGAATGGAGCTGTGGAATTTTGTTTCCTATTCAGGAAAAATGCCACAGAAACTGTTGTGTTCTTAAATACAGCTTACAAGGACAGTGCTATGGAAAAAAACTCAAATGTATAAGTGATTTTTCTCACCTCAAAAAAGGTGAAATGTCGATTTATGACAAGCCTCTTTCTAGACGACTGTCAAGTTACTGAATGAATAAAAGGGTCGATTCTTTTGGAGTTCATTCCACCATGTCAGACTGTTAATCAAGCTTTCTATTTAGAGGCACTGAAAAGCTGGCCTAACAGTGTGTGACAAAAAAGGCCTGATTTGTGACAGACTGTGCACTGGTTTTGTACCATGACAATGAACTTGCTCATGCAGCCATCTCCGTGTGTCAGTTTTGGGTAGCAAATACCATGTTTCTCTTGCCCCACACACCTTACTCATCTGACTCAGTCCATGCAACTTCTTTTTGGTTTTATAATTTAAGAGGAACAGGAAAGTTCAGCAACTGGACAATGTAGAGGGGTGAAGAAAAAAGATCCATCTAAACAGATATGTTTGAAAAATGTTTCCAAGAATGCAATTGCAAGAGGAAGAGAGGGATCATACTTCAGTGTGCCAAGACATGAATGCAACATACCAGAATGAAGCAGGGAACCAATAGAAAGGTCTGTAGAACTGGCTCTAATCCCAATGATGTGGACATCCCACACTCCCCTCTCACAGAAGAATGCACTACAGAGCATAGCACTGAAGCTGCAGCTCAGGGACAGGGGTGTGTCTGATAAAAGGACACAGAAGCAAATGAAGAGGGCAGGAGATAGAATGGAACACATCCTGGACCACAAAACTCTGAGGATGATATTCCTCCTGAGAGAAACCAAAGCACAGAAAGGACCATAGTGCTGGCCCCACCATGAGACAAGGCATCTTTCAATGATTAACAGTACTGTGAGGGACAACACTGGAGACACAGTGCAGGATTTGGGCCTACCCAGATTCCACCACACTGGGATGAAATTCAACAGAGCAGTAAGGGGAGCAAAGCAATGAAGTCCCTGGGGAATTCCAAAAATAGACTTTGGGGTCAGCACATGGCACCCCATCAGCCTTAACCAGAAAACACTTCTAAAGGTCAACAAACAGACCTGGAACTATTTATAGGCTCTACTTTTTATGGTCATATTTTTTTGTGTTGTACTGTATATTGTTTTGTTTTGTTTTGTTTTTCTTTTGTTGTTTTGTTTTGCTCTGCATGGTTTTTGTGCTTATTATTGTCTCTGCAAGTTTATCTAGATAAGATAAGCATGATAAACAATCCAGAGGAGAAAACAACAGGACCAATGCTTCCAGGGAATATGTGAGAGGGGAGGCAAGCTAAGAAAGTGGGCATTAGCAAACCCAGGGTCAAGGGAAAAGCAAGTAATCAGAAATCAATGGTGAAGAGGATGAAAGATGCTTGGTAGGGCTTGATTGAGGGCAATGTAACTGAGAGGAATGACTGAGACCCAAATTAGGGTCCAACATGATAGTGGGACAAAAGGAAATCAGAGGAAATAGAGAAAAGAAGTAGGAGGCAAGGGGAATTTATAGAGGCTCAAATACAAGTATGTATATATGTAAATATATTTATATATAATGATAATGAAATAGATATATGTACATGTATTTATATGTTAAGAATCACAGACATTGGACTTCTACTCAAATACTCCTTCAATGCAAGAACATTTTGTTCTAATCTGGTATTCCGTGATGCTTACCTTCCTGACACAATCCCTGAAGACAAAATAGGTGCATAAGCAAATGAAGTGAAGACAGTTGATGGTGCCCAGCTATCAAAAGATATAGCACCTGGGGTTTTAAAGGTCTGAAGACAAGCAAGCAGCCATCCAGCTCAGATGCAACAAAGCCCACATGGAAGAAGCACACCACCCTATGTGAGCATCAGGTGTCGATGGGATCAGGTATCAGGTATCAAAAACTAAGAGCAAAAAAATGTTATCAATGTGAATGAGCAGGAGTACAGAGTGCAGACCCAAAGTTCATCTTTAGACAATTGGACATCCCCTTACAGAAAGGTGACAAGGAGAGACAAACCAGTCAGGGTGCAGTATAGTACCAATGAAACATACAATTTTCCTCTAGTTCTTTAATGTTTCCTCACCCCCATTATCATGGGGCCCCAATTCTACCTTACAAATCTGCTAGACCAGAGCATGTAGACAGGTGCAAATAAGAGCTGGAAACACAGGGAATCCAGGACAAACCTTCCAGGATCAATAATAAGAGTAATGATACCAGAAGGGTCAGAGGGAGGTTTGGGGGAAAAAAGGGGAACCATTCACATTAATCTACCTATAATCCCCTCTCTGGAGGAAAGACAATAGAAAAGTGGGTGAAGGGAGATATTAGTCAGTATAAGACATGAAAAATAATAATGATTCATAAATTATCAAGCGTTTATGAGGGAGGCTGGGGGTGGGAGGGGTAATAATGAGGACCTGAATACCAAGGACTCAAGTAGAAAGAAAATGTTTTGAAAATGATGATGACAACAAATGTGCAAAAGTATTTGACACAATGGATGGTTGTATGGATTGTGATAACAGCTGTATGAGCTCCCAATAAAATGATTAAAAAAAAAGAATGGAATTGCAGGTTTGACAAATGTATTAAGTACAATGGCGAGTACATGGAAGGTGATATAGTTATTTTGTAAAATATATAGTTATTTTGTAAAATAAAATGAAATACATAGCTTGGGGGGATTTCACTTAGGGGGTACCCCTTCATATTAGGATCAGAGTGGACAGAGAAGAGAGTGGTTTGAACCTGGGGAGGAGTTCCTGGGTAATACAAATGGTTAGCCAGTTTGGTTGCCTACCAATAGGTTGGAAGATGGGATCCATCCTGAGTCACTTCAGAAGAAAAGCCTGGAGATCCACTTCTGCAAAATCAGCCATTGAAAACTCTGTAAAGTATAACTCTATTCTGTTGCTCACGGGGTAAGCATAAATTGAGTTGAAGTTGACTTAACAGCTATTTGTTCTGCTGTGTGTGTGTGTGTGTGTGTGTGTAAGTGGTGATATTCACATTCTGAATATACTTTATTTCCCACAGGACTGGATGACTCCAATCCTTTGAGACTGAGGATGGAAATTGGATGAGGAAAGCAATGTTCATGACCATATTAAATGAACTTAATGAGTAGACAATTGAATCTGGGAGTCTGGATTGGAGGAAGACTATCTAGGATGAAATTGTAAACCAAGAAAAATTACCTGGAGGATGAAAGTAGATAGAGAAGAAAATATGTCCTCAAACAGAGTCTTAGTACCATGAATCAAATTGTGTCCTTCCCCATCTTTTCATACATGCCAGTTTAGCTGGACCATGATTTTCACTGATTGAACTGGCATACATTAATGTGATGTGACAGTTATGTGATGGTTCACGTGATGTGATCTGATGTGATAAACTAACGATGGTATTAAGGATGGGATATAGAAGTGTTAACTCCAGCACAGCCATGA
This sequence comes from Nesogale talazaci, assembly GCA_004026705.1. NCBI lineage: Eukaryota > Metazoa > Chordata > Mammalia > Afrosoricida > Tenrecidae > Nesogale > Nesogale talazaci. The sequence goes on from PVJH01006014.1 coordinate 89,929, forward strand.
TTCAAGATAATGAGAATTTCTCTGAGGTTTGACTTGTGAGAGATAAAAGGAGAAAAAAGAGGACCACCAATTGATGCTTGCCCCACCAAGAAAGAATACTTGGGAATGGAGTTTGTTCTTTAGAACAGGAGCGTCTGCATACAGAAATTCCTGGATTCCAGGGAAAATTGTTGCCAAGCTGTGTGGAGATCTCCAAGGATGGTGAAATGAGATAAGGGCTCTTTTGAAAGATGTCATTGAGTTGCTCTAATAGACAGTGACTCTGTGCATAAGAGAAGGAAACACTGCCTGGTCTCGCACCATTCTCACAACGGTTGGTATGTTTGAACTATTGGTGTGGCCTGGACAAAAAGTACATAACACACACCCCACATAGTTGTCTGCATATGAAGGTACTTCAGAAAGTATGTGGAAAAATGGAATTAGAAAATAATTTTCCATAAGCCTATTGAAGCTTTCTCATATATAGTGAATCTATTTTCTTTAGCCCAGGTCAACCTTGGAGAAAACTGAGGTTGGGCACCAACCTCATGGCAATGACGTTGGACTGCCTTACCAGGACTCCTCTCCCCAAACCTTGGTGGCTTGCACTACACCTTGGTGGCATCTTCGTTGCTGTGTTTCTACATTAATAATGCCCACTGTATGGTTGGGCATGCCGTACTGCCTGTTTATACATTCATTTTCTTGTGCTCTGTGCACATTCTACGTGTGGGTATGTCATTAATGTAGGCACATTGTTTCAGGGAAATATATTTCTCTCTACAAGTGTCCTGTTGATGTTTCTCTGTCCATCAAAAGTACCCATTGTCATGAGCAGGAAACATTTTGAGGCTCATTTGCTCATTCATTGCCTTTAATCCTTTACTTTACCTGTTAGGACCATGTCACTGTCCAGATGCCATCACAGCCATAAACTCAGCCCACTGCCATGGGTCAATTCGGAGTCATAGCAACCTAGAGGACAGGCTAGGACTGCCCCTGTGGGAGTCCAAAGACTGTAACTCATTGTGGGAATTGAAAGTTCTGTCTTTCTCTCTTGGAGGTGCCTCATGTTTTAAACTGTTTATCTTGCGATTAACGGCCCAACTTGTAACCACTAAATCACCAGGGTTCCTAATGACTTCTAATGGCTGGCTGGTCAGCAGAGCCATTGGAGCAGTGGTTCTCAACCTTTCTAATACCTTGACCCTTTCAGACAGTTCCTCATGTGGTGGTGACCCCCCCCCCCAACCATACAATTATTTTCATTGCTACTTCATCACTGTCATTTTGCTACTGTGATCAATCAGGCAACCCCTGTGAAAGGATTGTTCAACCTCTCCCCTCCCCACACACACACAAAGGGGCCAGAACCCACAGGTTGAGAACCGCTGTGTTAGACCCTCCTAGACGAAGGGCCAGTGACTCCCAGCAATGCGTACAGCCTTTTCCACATACTTTCTGAAGTACCTTCATTTATGTGTGTGTGCATGTGTTGTACACAGAGAGAATGTGTCATGAAAGAATAATCACTGAACCATAAGCCGAAAGTATCTCTGTGCCTATACCCAAAACCACTGGCCTGGAGTTGATTTCAATTCACAGAGACACTTTGGGACAGAGTGGAACTTCCCCATAGGGTTTTGAAATGTATACATCTTTAGGTGACTGGACTGCCACATTGCTCTCAAAGGACTAGCTTATAGGTTTGAATCATCAACTTTTTGGTTAGTAGCCCAATACTTAACCCACAGTGCCACATGGCAAATATAATGTGTTCCATCTTGAGTGCATGGAAGCACATAGATCATCCCAAGCTTGCTCATGGAAAATATCTAGCTCTTATCATAAGCCAGAACATTTATGTGTTCTGTACTCTTTTTTTCCTGCCTTTCCCAAAGTGCCTAGCTGGATGTCAGGAGAGAGGTCAAAGACCCTTAGTACTCTCTATCCAGAGTCAAATTTTCTCCCCAAGCTGCCAGATTCATTCATCTTCAGCCTTCTGCATACGATAGCACACTTCCCGCCCCCACCCCCAGAGTGCAGATTGCTCAAATGGCAATATTGCATGCCCATTACTTTACCAGCAATACAAGGAACATTTTTTTTCCTGATCAAATGAGTTCCAGTTACATGTTAGGGAAAACCCAGCATCAGCAGCTTGTGTCATTTAATAAAACCTAAAGTTACAAGTGTCCTGAATAGTTCCCTTAGAAGCTATTTTAAGTGGATAGCCCTTCCCCAGAAAGCCCCGTGAGTGCAGAATAACAGAAGTTAATTTTAGCAAGCACTTTTTAACCTACATTTGGGGACAAAAATGCCAGGAAACCTATTATATAATTGAAGTAAAAAGAAACCCTCTGGGTGTGACAGAAAGTTGTCTGTCTTAAGTTACTGCAAATGGAAAAATGATATACCGAGGAGCCTGGTATTTGAGCAGTCCAATGGTGAGAAAGTTTATTTGCTGAGAAGGCAAATGAGAACACCTGGATGTTAAAGAACACTTGACACTTGAGGCAGCCAGGCTGCAGAATGTTCTCATTGGGTATTTATGGCTCCAAGTTCAATTGAGTCTGAAACACAATTCCCACACTGAAATATGAAGATCAAAAATTTAATTAGTTCATCTTTGAGAACCATTGAAGAGTCCAGGATCTGCTCTAACTTGAGCTCTTCATAAAGTAGGGCAAAGGGGATCACACATTAATAGACCCTCTCACCCGACTCAGAATTCTAGTGGATCATCATCACATCCTGTTCACTGCTGGTCACGCTGTGTAACCTACCCTTCATCTTCTGCCACCTTCTCAGCCTGCAGGTGGTTTCCTTAGCTCAGTTCTGGGAGAGTCAGCTTGTCCACAAGCTACCTGAGTGAATGGAGCCAGGCTACAGGATCTCTCTGAAACTTTCTCATCTGTGAAGTCAGTGTGAAACTACTCATTGCTATTGAGTGAATCAAAAGAGGTATTTTATAAACTGCAATATGGCACACTGAATCGATCTTCTCTGTCTTCTGGAAAGCAAAACTGGCAATGAGATTCTGACCATGGTTTCATCTATGCTTAGTTTTGTAACCAGTTCGTCGTAAGATGAAAGTGAATTTCTCTGGCGGATATTAGTTCTCTTAACCTGTTCCCCAGGCTGCATTAGGTGGAGCTTCCTTGCTATGCTGCCTTAGATTTAACATCTCAGGTCACTTGGATCCCTCTGCTCCTCATGTCGCACTGAGCATCCTTCTAAAGACTTTAAAATACCAAAACCCATGGCCATTAAGCCGATGCCAACTCATAGTGAGTCACTAGGATGGAATAGAAGTGCCCCCATGGGTTTCAGGAACACTAACTCTTTATCGAAGTAGAAAGCCATACCTTTATCCAGCAGAGTGGCTGGTAGTTTGGAACAATGGACTTTGGGGTTGACAGTCCAACATGCAACCCCTATCCTACCAGGGCTAACATTAACATACCGCATAGTTCTAATACCCCTGTGATTGTAGGCAAGACTGGCTAAAGAGGAGATTAAAATGTTGAGCATTATCGAATGATTTTATTTCACATTATTTTGCTATAAACTCATGACAAGCTTTGTGTTAGAAGATACTATTCCTGCTTTTTATAGAACTATGTTCAGACACATAGACATTAATGGCATCCCTTGTAGACTACTGTCTTTCCATTACATTGTTGCTTGAGTCAGGAGTGTAGAGATTATAGACCAGGTCCCAGCCAAGGTCAAAGGGGACACACACACTGATTCGTTGAGGAAAAGTTAATAAAGACAGTATTTACAAAGACTTGGACGAGAGTTAGGGGAATCACCCAGGAGGGGTGCAGCCCCCCTGGGCTTTCAGCAGAGAGCAACGATTCCACTTTAGACTAGGAGAGCAGGAAGAGAAAACTCTCTTGGGAACTGGGAGAAAGAGTTGTACTGAGACGCTGTCTGTTGAAACCACACCATCAGAGAGCTGGCCCATGAAGTAAATTCTCCAGCTTCATTCACTTTCCAGTCTCCTTTTTTGCTTTGGTGGTACTTCCGTTAAATAGGAATGGAGCATGAATCTGGAAGATCAGATGAAAGGTGTTACTTAGTGCAGGGGTGAATACTGGTCATACTGGTCCTCAACACAGACAGAGATCCTTCTAATTTCACTTGCTTTTTAATCTTAAATTTTTATTTCAGATTCCTTGTTTTGGTTTTCCAATAATAAATGGAAAATTTGGGACATTTAAACCTCTCTATTTTAACATCATTTTTAGTATGGCCCATGTGTCCCAATGAATGAATAATAGCAATAGAGGCATCCTCTACCATCCCAAGTTCACTTGTCACCACTTCATTTTTACCAGAGACCTATATTAGGACTTTTTTTCATGAACCCACAGGAACCTGGAGACCTCTCTAATTTAAACAACATTAGCACCACCACTCACACACTAAAGGGGAACTACCTCCCAGCATTTGTTCCTTTGCTTTGCAGTGAGTCTTTTCAGAGAAAGCAACAAGAAGTGCCATCCACCAAGAGCCTTCCCTGGGAGCAACACACAGCAGTTTAGGATCAAACTGCATAGCTTTGTACTGTGTCTGTGAGCACAATGCATTAGTATTCATGTAAGTTTTATATGTTATTTGGTAGATTATATTTTCAGTCTGAGTTCCGTAAAAAAATGTTTCCATATGAGTAAATGGCAATTGCTTCAGTTACTTACCAAATGTTTCAAAGAGAGACTCTATGATAGCAGGGAGAATATACCATTTCCTTTAACCGCTTTTCTTTGTTTTTCTTCTTAACTTTTGAGTGTGAATTAGGTGAGGGTTTAACTTTTGAATGTGAATTAGGACATCATTTTTTTTATTTGACAATTTATCAAACCTCCCAATGGCTTGTCCTCGTCTCATCATTTTTTTTGGCCTATCTCCATCTATTGGATATTTTCTTCCCCTTTAGTCAAGTTAATACCTTTCTCCCTTATACCTGCCTACCCTCTCCCCCTTCCTTCCCCTCTCATCTTTGGTGACCATCATTTCCAGGGTCCTGTTTGGAGGATGATCCATTCTTACCTTGAGTCATTGATAAGGTCTACTCTCCAACCATTCCCTTAAAGAAGTTCTCCCATACCTGCACAACTGTGTACCCATTCTGCTTGTCCTAGGGCAAGATAGATAGATGCCCAACAACTAGGGACAGATGCTGTGTCTCTTGAGTCTGCAGAATTATTCAAACTGCTCAATCCCCAGGAAATCCCGTGGAAAGTATTCAATCCTAACTGTCCGCCTTATAGAAGTCCTTTCCTAGAATTCCAACTTGTTGCACCTCTGTCTCCATGCACAATCCCTATGTGGTCTTGTCGTATCATGTTAACCTCCCTGTCTTGGGGAACTCTGAGTTTAACGAGCCTAGTTATTGGTCATTCATTGCATCATTCCAGTCTTCTTCCCTTGTAATTACCCCATGCAGTGTGAAACCTGGCTCTCATCACCCAGCCTGCATTTACTTAATTGTTCAAGAGAAGTTTCAGCAAATTTAACCCATAGCCCCATGGGAAATAACTTTATCAACTAAAGAATTGTGTTTATGTACAGTTTTTTATGTACCGTTTTATGTGCCTTTAGTCCTACAGATTCTGTTCATTTTCAAAATTACCAGTATAGGCAACTTTTCTTCTCACTCCCTTCAGTGAAGTTGTTTCATAAATGTGTAATATGTTTGAATTCTTTGTCACATTCTGCAATTTAGGGATCCCCTAATCCTTCATATCATTGAAGTTTGCATAAATTAATATTAAATTATTTGGATTTGGCAAGTGCAATTTTATATATCTTTTGTTAGAGAATCATATATAATAATTTGGCTGTCTTAAAATATCTGCCTTTCCACTATTAAACTTCCTACCATCTGTTTAGTCCTTAAAAGCCATTTCTATAGTTTTGTTTTCTGTAGAATGTCACATAAATGTAATCATTGCCATGATTGTAGTAATTAGTGATTTTGATTAGCTATGAGTATATAGACTTTGCAAACTGACTTCTTCCACTTAGCAATCTGCACTTAAGACTCATTCCCAACTTTGCGTGGTTTAGTACTTTATTTCTCTTTATTGCTGAATAAAGACCTAAATGAAATCTTTCCATTGAGTTGATTCTTACAGTGACCTTGTAGGACAGAGTGGAACTGCTTCCTTTGGGTTTCTGAAGCTGTACATTTCTATAGGATTTCTAAAGTTCTATTGAACTTTCTCCCAAGAAGTGGCTTTCTCCCAAGAACCTCTGACCCATGGTTAGCAGTGCAGCACTTCACTGACATAGGTACCACATAGCAGTAGTTGTGTGGTGCTATCTCGTTGTCTCTTTGCACAGTTTTTTCTCCTAATGATAAATGGTATTAAATATTCTGCAGTATGCATTTTTGCCAATAGTATTTCTTCTTCCATAATGCATCCTATTGCTACTTTTAAAACTCGAGTTTTTTCTTTTTTTTCTTTTGTTCTTAATGATGAATTTTACATGATCTCTATGTATTTGTATTTGGAGAACAAGTCTTTTATCAGCTACATGTTTTGCAAATAATTTCTCTGAGTTGTGACTTGTCTTTACATTCTGGTAACTGTGACTTTTCCAGAGCATACATTCTTAATTTTAATACAGTCTAAATTGTTATGATTTTCATTCGTGCCTGAACAGTTTATTCTAAACTAGCTGTTTAAAACCCAGCATGCACAACTACATTTGTGTTGTTGTACTTCAAGATTCCTCATGAAATCAAAAGTAATATAGATTTTCCCCTGGTTATTTTCTTAATAGAAATTTCATAATTTTATAATTTTTATAATTTTGCATTTTATAGCTAGATCATTTTAAATTAAGTCTTTGTGCAACATGTAAGATCTAGTTCTAGACTCATGTGCAAAAAAGTGTTTTACTGTGGATTGGATGATGGTGTCTACTTTTACATTCAGCAATTCATACATATTTGGTTTCATCACATTCGTTGCAATCCCTCTTCCCACCTCCTGCCTTTATTTCCTGTCTTCATTCCATCGTCCTTCTTTTTTCTTATGAAATTTATTCTTGGGTAAATGTTGTTCTCTTAATTATTCTACAGTGTGCACACATCAGTAGTGTTATTATTGCCCTTACAGTTTTCCTGAATATCACCCTATTGCTTGTTTGAAAGCTGAGCTGCAGTGTCATGGTCAAGAGTCAGTTCCAGACTTGAAGGCAACCATAGTCTCAGGGGTTCCACCAGTCTCTCCAACCAACAAGCCTGGGCTCTCTTACCAGTTTGAGGTTTTTGAGCCTGTTTGTTTGTTTGTTTTGCATATAGACATCTAATGTCTCAAGCCCCATTTGTTTAAAAGACTATCTTTTCTTCACTCCATTGTCTTTGTATTATCTTTTTTTTTAATGAGCTGTCTATATGCAGGTCCTCCTTTTGGATTGTTTACTCCTTTTTTCTTCCAACCATGTTGACAATCTCTATTTTGTAATTGGAGGAGCCCTGTAGCACTGTAGATTAGAAGTTGCGCTGCTTCCATAAAGAGGTAAAACTTTGGAACCACAAAGGGGGCAGTTCTCCTTGACCTTAAAGGGTTCCTACTGAGTCAGAATTAACTTGGTGGCATTGAAGGTTTTTCTTTGTTTGTTTGTTGTTGCTGTTGTTTATAATCACATACACATATAAAGTGATTACTGAGATTGTTAAGCAAACAACTCTATCTTGGGACAGGCACAGTTTGAAAGTCCCGGAGAAGTGAGAACTCTGGGGCTTCATCACAACTCCTTTGAATGTGTTGTCAGAAGAGACTGGTCCTGGGAAATGATATCATGTTCGATATCATGTTGATATCATGATAAAATAGAAGACCACAGAGAAAGAAGAAGGCTGTATGAGAAGAAGTTACATAGGGCTGAAACTGTGGGCTTCAGCAGAACAATCATTGTGAGAATGGTGTAGGGCTAGACAGTGCTTTGTTTCATTATACTTTGGATTGCAACTGCTACATTGGAGTTAGAACAAAGTTGATGATATCTGACAACAACATTATTGTAATTGGATTAATTGCTATCACATTTTAACTGTTTTATTATATGTATTCTTTGTTGTTTTTTTTTCCCCTCTCTTCTGTTTTTTTTTCTGGTTGTGATTGAGTATTTTGATATGATTCCATCTTATCTTTTTCTCTAGTGAATATACTATACATTTTTAGTATGTTTAGATTGCTCTGGAATTTATAATCTGCCTTTTTAAATAATCAGATTCATGTTACAACAACAGTGTAATGTTTCACATTTAGTGAAGTTATCATGTAAGAGAATTTTCTCAATTGTATCTTCCCATTGTTACGAAATATGCTAAGGTCTGGAGGTAGAAATCCAAAGGAAAGAGCATACCCAACGTATTGAGAGAACTGGAAATAATTCAAGCCTCTCGTTTTGATGCTAGACTATATGGACAAAATATCAAAAATGCAGAGAGCAGCAAAAGAGGATAGAAGGAATATACAATCAAGGTACCAAGAAGAAAGGAGCCTGGTGTTATAGGGGAAACACATTGGGCTGCAATTTGCAAAAAGGTCCGGATTTGCAACTACCAGGCACTCTGTGGAAGAAAGATGGGACTTTCTTCTCCCATAAATGGTTACAGTCTCAGAAACTCACAGAGGCAGTGCTACCATCTCCATAGGGCCACCATGAGTCAGCATCCACTCAATGGCAGTGAGTTTCTTTGATTTTGATATCAAAAAGAATAAGTTGACACTGATACTTGGAAGACAGCTACCTTGCTAAATGACTGCAAGAGATGTGTGTTTGTGAATATCCTGATGAAACATGATCCAGTAGAATGCAGGAATCATCACCCGGTACCATGAACATCACACACAAGTCACCTTTTGCTTAAGGTCGTGCAAAATCTGCTGCATCAGTGCATCATCAAGGAGCTGTCAGTGGTTCACACTGGATCCAGGGAAGGGTGGGAAGTGAAGTAAATCATTGCTGATATCTCATGTAGCCTGGCTGAAGGCAGGGAGTCCCCCAAAGAGGCTTACTTGTTTTTTATGAAGCGCTTTTGACTGTGGTTTATAACAAACTGGGGACAAAATTGCCAGGGATGGCACTTTAAGAATTAATTTTGCTCATGTGGAACCTCATAAGAGGCCAAGAAGCAGTTAGAACAAAAGAAGGGCACACTGTGTGGTTTGAAATCAGGAAAGACGTACATCATGGTTGTATCCTTTCATTGAACTTATTCAGTCTGTCTGCTGAGAAAATAGCCAGAAAGCTGGGCTATATGAAGAAGCACATAGCATCAGAATAGGAGAAAGGTTTGTTAACAAGCTGTCATGTGCGGATGATACAACCTTGCTTGCTGAAAGCAAAGAGAACTTGCAGCACTTCCTGATGAAGATCAGACTACGGCCTTCAGTATGGATTACACTTACAAAGAAAGCAAAAATCCTCACAACTGGACCAACAACATCATGTTAAACAGAGAAAAGGTTGAAATTGCCAAATATCTCATTTAACTTGGACCCATAACCAACACTTATGGAAACAGCAAAGAAAAATCAAGCAAAATATATTACCATTGGCAGATCTGCAAAATACTTTGTTCTAGTCTTGGAAAACAAACATATCACTTTGAGGACAAAGATTTGCCTGACACAAGCCCTAATCTTTTCAAGCACTTCAGATGTATTATTAAGGAAGATTGAAGTAGAGTTGATGCATTTTTAATATGGTGCTGATCAAGTTTATTGACTATTTCATGGACAACCAAAAGAAGAAACAAACCTGTCTTGGAAGAAGTACTACCAGTATTTTTCTTAGAAGCAAATATGATGAAACTTCCTCGTGTGTATTTTGAAGATGTTATCTGGAAGGACTAGTCCCTGGTGAAGGATACCATGCTTGGCAAGTACAGGGTCCGGTAAAAGAGGCAGATGATCAAAAGGAAGGAATACCATGGTGGCAGCAACAATGAGCTCACACATAATTGACACAGGGCCAGACGGGGCACTCTGTTCGGCTTGAGATGGTTCTGAATTGGAACTGACTTGAGGATGACTTCACAGCAGAATTCCTTGTGATATTGCTATAACCCCCCCTTTATATCATCATTAATACTGCTTTACCTTAGTCTCCCAACCTTATTTGTCCTACCTCCCTCTTTTTAGAAAAAAAAATTAGTCAGTGCACTCCTGGTAATTCAGCACATTAGTAATATAATCTATAATCCAGAACAAAGTGCAGATATCTGCTTTTGTAGATCCAGTGAGTTGTTCCAAAATTCCCTCATCTATTTTGGGAAACATGGCTTTAAACAATTATCTATGCCAATACTTAAAAATTTTAAGTGTTATTTAGTTAAGCTCCTATCTCCTATATGTTTATGTCATAATAAATCTCTCAATTTTTAGATATTGGTCATCAGAGAGTAGTAGACCATGTCATTTTGAAAATTGAAACTATATCATTTCATACAAAAATCAAAGATGAGTGACAAAATAACTTGTTTGCCAATGGTATTTTTTTTCAATCAACTAGACTGGTTGATTTTCCATGACTGTCACAAATGACCGTTTGCAGGTCAGTGATTAAGGTCTGTTGATCCAATTTCTTCAATCCAATCTGGACATTCTGTTGACTGAAATAGACCATGTTTTAATAGTTTAGGAGTTGTGATGGACATATGAAGTTGACCCTTCAGCAACCAGTTCTTTTCTTTGTAAGCAGTTCCCTACTTAGGAATGGGTGTGGCTTTGAAAGTTCATTCCAACCTATTTGCTTAAAACTCAACAAGCATAAGACAGAAAATATTAACATAGATGAGTCTTAAAAATATAAATTAAGCTCTCAACTGAGTTTTGATATAAACAACACAAAACAAATTTTCTTAACCCATGGTTTATGTTTCTAGTAGTCAAAAAGACATGCATTCTGAGTTATAAGCTGGTAATCAAGTGATGTATTAATTACAGTAATGCTAGCTGCTGTAAATGACAAACTCACAAATATATAATCACTCAAAAATGACAGAAGTTTATTTCTTTTTGTTAAAACCTAAAACTGATAGTTCTGACTAGCCTTTCTCTAAGCAGTTATTCAGTTGCTGTTTTCTTCATTCTTATAGTTCTCAAGTATTCAACCCTTGGCTTCCAATGACAGCTACTGAGTGTACATCTGCCAGCAGCTGGGGATGGGGAAGAGTACACAAGTTGAGTCCAACTTGAGAAAATAGGACAGAGGGAAAGGAGATGAAACATTGGCACGCTAATCTAGTCCTAGTAAGTGGCTGATGTTAGAATAAATAATCATAACAATTTGGTTTTAATGGTACCTATTTAGCCAGCAATATTTACCACTTCACTGTTCTATCCTGGGAACATCCTCTTGGTTTCTATAAAACAACGTTCTCCTGAGGTTTTCTTGTTTGGGCTTTCTTGTTGCCTTTCACGTGTTGTTATTTCTTATAATCTTAGGTCATTTCCACTTTGAATTCTGCATTATTCAGTACATGATGCTATCCCCCCCCAACACAATATCTTTGGCCATTATTATATGCAGATCATTGACATTTATGTCTCCAGCTCAGAACTCACCTCTATGTAAAAAACCAAATCAAAATCAAGTACCATCAGCCAATTCTGACTCATAGTCACCCTTCATAGGCTTTGCAAGACAGTAGATCCTAACAGGAGCATACAGTTTCATCTTTCTCTTATAGAGAGACTGGTGGGTTTGAACTGCTATCCTTGAAGTTAGCAGGTCAATGCATCATCATCGATACCACAAGAGACCCTCTGAGGAGAGTCTATCTATCCAGTTTCCTACTTCTTTCTCCGTAATAGTTTTGAAAGCTCTTTGCCCTGAACCAGTCCCAAGAAACCTTATTCTCTCGCCCTCCATTTTACTTTATCATTAATTCCAGTAGACTCTACTGACTAAAATCTTGCTTCTCAGAGAATGGTGTGAGTACTAGGGTTGTTGTTTTTCTCTGAGTTTGATAGAAAAAAAAAAAGATCTGAAAACCCAACTGCAGATTCACTAAATCAGACTCCAAATTTTGTCAAGATTTTTGGGTGATACTTATGCACACCAAAATTAAAAATTCAGATCCTTCCACTGGTCTTCATGCTGGGCTCTGGTGGCACAATGGTTAAAGCATTTGGTTTGAACCAAAAGATTTGTACCCAAGGGCAGAGGGTGGGTAAATCTGCTCCTGCAAAGACTTTTATTCTTTGAAACCCTATGCAGTAGTTCTTCTCTGTCCTCAAGGGCTGCTGTCAGAATCAGCTCAGTGACAGTGAGTCTGTGGGTTTTGCTCTTTGCCTTCCTCCTTCTTTCTAGTCCTTTAGGTACCATGAACTCTTAGCTGAACTAGCGTAATAGTTTCCTCTCTTGATTGCCTTCATATACTATTTACCCTTTCAAATTGAATTTTCCACGCAGAAGTAAAAATTTTCTTTTCCAAAGTATCGATCAAACCCAATCAATGTGCAGTCATGTAGCTTTATAAACTCCCCAAGTGTGTTCAGCCCTCACTTTCAGCTAGTAGCATTGTGTTGCCCACATATTGTAGGTCGGTCCTCCGATCCTGATACCGTCTTCTTCTTCCTATGTTCTATCTTTTATAATTATTTGTTCAGCCTAAGGATTGAACAAGTATGGTCAGAAGATACAGCCATGACACACACACTTCCTGATTTCAAACCAAGAAGTAGACGCCTTTTCTGGTCACACAGCTGCCACTGGTTCAATTCACAAATGAGCACAATGAAGTGTTTGGAAATTTAACCTATGCATTGCATTGGGCAAATTTGGTGCACAATAACTTCTTAAAGCATACACAAGCAAGGATGTTACTTTGGGGACTAAGGCACCTGACCCAAGCTAGGGTTTTTTCAATTGCCTCCTACTCATGTGAAAGTGACACGTTGAATATGGAAGACCATAATCAATGTCCGGAACGATGGTGTTGGCAAAGAAAATTGAAAGTACCATGAACCACCAAAAAAGCGAACAAATCTATCTTGGGAGAAGTGCAGCCAGAACGCTTCTTCGAGGCAAGGAGGTTCAGACTTTGTCTCAAGGACTTTGCTCATGTTATCAGAAGAGAGTGGAACTTGGAGAAGGACATCATGCTTGGTAAAATGCAGGTGAAGCACAAAAGAGGAAGGTCCTGAACTCTTTTTCTGTAAGTCCTGTAAGAAAGTTGGGAAGATACTGATAGGATTCACTTGTGAATTATTGTAACAGCTCTTACTAAAATGGCATGCTGCTGGGTATAAAATGAACCCTGTGAGAAGCAGAAGGGATCTTGCTACAGAGGAGATCCAGGAGTGGAGTGTGTCCTCTCGACTCTGAGATTTCTGGACAGTGAGCTTCTTAGATCTAGAAGACAGTTACGATGTCAAAGGAGCATCTGCAGAAGCAAGAGTCAGAGCATAAAATAGCCCATGTTGCAAAGAAAGTTGAGTGCTTTTGGTCAAGGAGTTGAATTTTGAAGTGGAGTGCTCTGGGCACTTAACTGGAGGAGCCGGGTTTGCAGATTTTGCTGATTCACAGAATGTGAGTGGAATGCCTTTGGGTTGAGGCTTATAGCAGAGTGGTGCACTCTTTTGGCATTTATTGGCAGTTCTGAAAATAATTTGTCATAATAAATAACTATATCTTGAGCCTGCCTTCCTTTGCATTGTAGCATGTTAATTGCTCTAATAAATCTTTAATCAAGAATATTGTCTGGGGCTGAGCCCCAGTGGTGTTAGTGGTTGAGTGCGGGACTGCGGCCCACAGGCTTGGCAGTTCAAATCCAGTGGCGGCTCTCAGGAGCAGCGCTGGGTAGCTCCCACAACCACCACCAGAGGGCAGTGATAACCGCCCCCCCAAAAAAAAAAGCAAAAACAAACAAAAAAAGAATATTGTCTGTGTGTTCTCCGTAGCCTTTGGCAATGACTATTAGAACTGGATGAAAAAGTGGAGAATGCTCTTTGAATGACAGAACAACACTTATGTGTGACCACTTCAAATTTTGGGGAAAGTAGGTATTGTGATATAGTATTTTAGTTGAAACAGGTCAAATGAATGGCAAAATTTTTCTGCAAAAATTCATATCTTAAATTCTTGCTAATGACTAAAAGTTGAAATTTTTCATCCCGTCACCCAAGTTAGCAGTTTCATTGATGAAATAGATAACCACTGTGCTCAATGAACAAATATTTATCATTCACTACCTACCAGAAACCTCCAAGTTCTGTCAATGCAGAAATGCCTAAGAAAGACTCAATCAAGCAGCAACACAAAGTCAGCAGTTATTGTGCTGGTGTTTGTTCTTGATAGAGGCTCAATGATAGGACAGAATTACTATCTAGAATAATATGGGTCAATGAAAATATAATGTGACTTACACATGTGGCTGTAAAACAGTCAGTTACTTCACTTTTAAAAAGCAAAATGAAATGATGGAATTACTTTGAAGACTTTATTTTCCCCAAAACAGCATTTCAAAGTCCAATTAATATGAATAATTATGGATAACTATATTACTTTTTTTTCTTCCAAATAAAGCTCATCGGACAGTACTGCCCCTGGTTGGCTTCCAAGACTAACTCTTTATTGGAGTAGAAAGTTTCGTCTTTCTCTTACAGAATGTCTGGTTGTTTCAAACCACTGACTTTGTGGGTAACTACCTAGAGTATAATTGCTATGCCATTGAGGTTCTCATAAATCCAGTGATAAGGGACTTCATGCACCAGATAAATATCCTTGTGGATTGAGAAGCAACTCCAGAAAGCACATGTATGAGTGATCAAACCCACAATTTAATTAACACTAAAGTTTCATCAAACATCTGATTATATTCACATTTCATAAAGAGTACTGTTGAAAATATTAAAAATGGGTAAGTGGATTTCACATGCCCAGGATATTCTCAAAGTGCTCATACATGAACAATGTTCCAGTCACTGAATGAGGCATATGATTTTAAGTTTAAATTGCTGAGCACTGCACAGAATTAAAAATTCAGACCCCGAGTTCCTGCAGCCCCAGTGCAATCTGCAGTGGGAATGGCTGCAGTGAGCAATTCTAAACCATCAGCCCCTTCTTGGGAGGAAGACAGAGTTTTCTACTCTCATAAAGAGTTACAGTCTCAGAAACCCACATGGCAGTTGTACCCTGCCCCATAAATGGCCCTATTTCAAGTGCTCTATAGCCTAATGTGGTTAGTGGCAACCAAACTGGACAGCAGTGATCTAGAAGATGCCTGTTATGTCCAACCATGAAAACGGTCATGCTCTGAATGCCTTCACTCTCAATAACCATGTGCTGCCTAGTGTTAGCCAGGCTTTTAATTGTAAAACTCTGTGGACCTTCCCTCTCCTTGATAAAAACAAATGGGTTAAAACATATTTAACACTCTCCAACTGCTTTTGATTTAGAATACCAAAACTATTTTTTTCTACATGCTAATTACCTCTCCCAAGCCCTCTCAAGAGGTTTATTAAAGTCCCTCTCTGGGGACTCCTTAGACTGGCTCAGAGCCAGAATCTTCCGCAGAGTCCCCCTACTCCCACCCCATTGGGTGCTAATGAGGATTGGCACAGCGGGAGAGCTCACATCCTCACAGCATGAGACAAAGGCCTCTTGTCCTCCTCTTTCCAACCCTCTGCAGCAGTCCTGGGGGAAGAGTATTGCCACAAGTCAGAAAATGGCTCAAGGATCCTTGGAAAGGAGTGCTGAAGCTCTCCGGCCCATTTGACTCTGCACGTGTGTTTGCTTCATGGGTGTCTCAATCCACCAGGAGACATAGCTGAGATGTGAAGTTCCTTATCCTGCTTTGGCCATTTTCAGTGGTCCACCTAACACAGAAGACATCTACGTCACTCCTAGGAAAAAGAATGAGTTGTGAGTGTATTTGTGTTAGTCTGGGTAGTCTACAGAAACTAATTCAAAAACACGCATATGTGTGTAAGAAAGGGGATTATATGCCAGAGAAGTTAATATAGAGAGAACATCCCAACCCAGTCCAGTCCAAGCCCATAAGGCTAATATTAGCCCATAAGTTCCACATTAGCCCATATGCCTGATATCAGTCTATGAAGTCTTCTTCAGACTCATGAAACACTTGCAATGACGCCATGTACAGGATGATCACAGGCCAGTGGGT